>CM073768.1:18882922-19048990 GCA_037158775.1 Hetaerina titia | reverse complement strand
GTGGGTTAGCGGGAGAGTGAATGGGAGGGGCTGTGGTAGGTGGACGGGAGGTCAAGGTCGGAGGGGGAAGAGAGGGGGGGGGGCGAGGGGGTGGAGGGAATTCCGGTGGGAAAGATGAAAGCGGGCGCCATTAACGAACCCTATTAATCGCCAATTGAGCTTCATTTATATTCACTCGCTCATTCAACTGCCATCGCTCTGCCCGTCTGTCTTTGCACTCGCTTGCTCTGTGATCACTGATATCGAGTTGGCACCAGCTAACCTAAAACCACTTACAAGAATGTACTTTGTAAAGGGGAAACGAGGTCGCCAGCTGAGCGGAAGGTCGTGGGTTCGCATTTCTGAGACTTTCATTCGATTCAAAGGCTTGAATACGTGTATTCATTCTTTTTGACTGGTCAATATAATCCATCACATCTGCGTCACGACCACCTGCGAGCCGACGCGGCAATCGAGGACCGGGGGGCACCTTAGGCTGTGACAGCGGATGTCGGACGGGGGACGATGAGTCTTGACGCCCTCGCTCTCATTTACAAAGTGGCGGGTGATTATGAATTGTGCCCACAAAATGATTATAATCCGATAATTATCGGATGAGAGCAGTTTCAGACCAAAAATGTAAATATTGGTCCATTTGTGATCGAATTTGTGCGACGAATGTACGAGTGTTTCAAGTTCAGCGCTGGAGTCTATTTTTCTTTGTTAACCGAATCATCTAATCTGCGGGTAAATTACGGGTTTTATTTCATTAGATTTCATACACTTACAAGTAAACCAAAGAAATTTTTACCCCCATAAATCTTAGAGAAAACTTTGTCTCGTTGACTCTCTTCGTGTTAGGTTCTCAACGTCATCCTACTTTCTTTATTACTCCATTCCACCTCTTTTTGGTTGCAATCTTTAGAAAGATAGGGATTCCTCTTTGAGGCTAATATATTTTCTCCATGACTTGTGGTAAATTCAAAATGAATCTTCAATTTTAAACTTAATATTGTAAGGTGCATCATTGTAAATACTATGGCCATCTATAGTAAAAAACCAAAATATATTTTTCACGATTTAGTGGTCAACACTAATTTCCCCTAGTACGTATATTGCAAGCGAATATGTACAATATATTGAAACTCGTTATGTCACGCACGAATAAAATTGTGGAAAACAAAAATATTTCAACAATGGAAAACTCCATTCATATAATTATCCCTTTATATATTTTCACAACCCGTCTAATGAAGGAATTTTCGCTAGTAAAGACCCGCGAATTTTCATTCTGTGTTTCTTTCCCACGAAAACAAGAGGGTGTCAGTATTATGGTTGTGTTTGGCACGTTCCGAGTTCCTTAATTTGATTCGGTCCCGTTAATATTGATTCGATTCGCTCAGATTGAATTCCATTCGACGGTCTTATCGATTGCTGGAACTAGAGCCTGCACCCCAACAAGACACCTTCGGGGCGGAAGGAGAGCACCCGCTTCGGCTCCAAATGAGAGAAACCTTAAAAAACTACCGAATTGGCAATTTTTACAGAGGATATGTACCACTATATCTTAGCAGATTGCTAATGAAACAGAGCTGTAACAATCATCGTTACACAGATAAACTGGATATGTATTATTTGTAATATTTACGTAGTACATTGTACTACTAAATAATACTACAACTCTAATACGCACACTGACTCAAAGAGGCATTTTCAGCTCAGAGATAAAATACTTAGAGTTTGACTCAAAGGCTCATAGAATCCATGTTTATGATGAAATACAATAATAGAGTATGTAGAGTTAGAATTCGTTCATTTTACCACTTTAAATTGAATTTCAATCTGTTACAGAGAAAGACGACTACTGAGTACCAAACTGTAACCTGCTCGGTAAAACATCAGTCATTAATTTGTTCTTTTAGGCTATATAGCTATCTGATTCTCCGGAAGGTTTTTATATTTCTAGGAATAATAAGAAATTTTGATGTCTTTATCTGTATCTTTTTTCTATTCGTCTTTGACCCCCTTATTCTTCTAACATCTAAAAGACCTACCTCGCAGCAACACTCGAGCCACTAAACAAAAAATATTGATTACCTGCTATACAGAGTTTGTAGAGGGTCATGCTGAAGGGTCAAAGATATCAGGCCCATTACTCTAAGCTATAAGTAATTTACAAGTCTTTATAATTCTCTACATTTACATCTGCTAAAATCATTTCTGTCAAAAGTATTGGAATAATCTTCCCTAGGAGACGAAAAAAATCAACAATTCATGCATAACTATTGGTATGATAGGGCAATTTTCTTTTGGCCTTAAAGTAATATCTTTATGCACTATAATTTTTCCAAAAGGGCAGTAGGCAGTCACCGGCGTGCCAAGAATTGGTGAAACGTGAAGAAATCTGCTATTCTGGCATTCTATGGCTGAAAGACTTGGATCGTGATGGCTTCACATCGTTCTGAGAGGCCGTAGTGTCTTCTGGTCTTTTATTGCCGACGTAACAAATGTTTTTACCTTCTGCCAATTCTTTGATTGCGATTGATTGGATACAGGGTTCTGAGCATTAATTTGTCTATGACGTGCATTGACTTCAAAATTATTGTCGCTGGAAATGGTTGACAGATGTTCACTGTGAATCATACTCTATTTATCTCTTATATTAATCCAATGTATCATTTATTAAGTGTTTAATAGATTTTTGGATGCCATTTGGTTTTGTTAATCGGCAGATAATTTGATCACATCGATCGTACGGATAAACCTATGAAGATTAAAAGGAAAAGAACACGCATGCATGACAATTGATGCATCAGAAGACTTCGTATCATACTGAGATGCCGGTAATTATTTATAGGTGAAAACTTAGGCATTAATAAAGTTCTTCGAATAATAATGGTAAAAGTCGGAGGGACAGTTTGAATAGGGATATTCATACACGTTCTTACTGCACTAAAACCTGATGAAAATATAATTATAGTAATACATGCATCATAACACTGAGGGCACCCTCATATCTGCTATCTGCAGCATTACTCCGTTAGTGATCTATTATTGCAGCAACAAAAATCAATTAAAACTAAATTATCTAATGATTCTTTCAATTTCTCAAAAAACACAATACATGTATTAAAAGTATCTGACATTTCACGGTTTGTCATTACATATCATAAAATATTATTAATATAATGAACTATTATCTTATTAATATGATTGTGCAAAATATTCATGTTTTCAAACTCATTTGGCGGCAACTTGAAGAAACGGTTTGCCCATAGAAAATCGCTCCTGAAAAAATTTCCTGAGCCCTGTGGAGATTTTAAACGTTGTAGCATAATTAAATATCAAGCAAATGAGACATCGACGACTACAGTGTGTTCGTTGCTTCTACGTTAATCCATCCATCCATTTGAACGAAAATTTCGCCCGGATACCAATCAGTACCTTAAAATTCAAAGTTGCTGATTGGAAAAACTGCCGTCCAACAGGATACTTAACAACTGATCAATCTGCAGGAACACAACTACTCTCGAGCTTAAAGATCCGCAGGCGATGAAGTGACAATTTCCACTTAATGCAAAAAGTCCACAGAAAAAAATTCATTCGCCCGATACTTTTAAAATATGCGAAGTCCCTGCCACTCTCAGCGTCAGCACAGAAGCTGTCACAGCAACTGGATGCTTAATCCTAGCAGAAATAACCAATTCAAGTTTTCTATCTATTCAATATAAATATGAGATGTGATGCAGAATATCTCAAACTAAGACACATTGTGAATTATTTCGCGGCGTATAGTTGAAGGGTTGATTTTCCTTCCGAGACTTCACCACGAAGTTGGCTTTGGTGCTTAAAAAGTTTCTTTCCCGTGGTGCCCCGAAGACTACTTCGGGCGAGGGAATGAAACTTTTGTCTACAGATAAAATCAACTCAAAGAACTCCCCAAAGGAAAAAAGTCACTAGAGATGACGAAAAATATTGACGAAAATCAAAACCAAAGGAAATTTTCAATGCATGATATTATGCCTCTTAACAATTTTATGAATTACCTTATCGTGCGCAGACTGATTGAAACTCATAATTTACTCATCACGCCATTTTATGTAATTTAGTCAATTTTGCACTTTAAAATATGGACTTATAATCCTTTTATGTAATAGAGCATACGAAATACCTGGTTATCTAACAAAATTATCAACCTAAACATATTCGAGTCGATGAAAGCAGAGTAAAACGAGCCATAGAAAATCTCAATGAAGTGAAGAGGACATTTGGGTCATTAAAAAAGGGTAGGCTGGTTTTGATGCTTTCCATTATTCTCCGCGGCTGCAAAGAGCTTAACTCGGACGTGCTGTCTGATCCCAATTACGTCGAGGGGACGAAGGAGGGTGAAAGATTAATCAAACGACCCCTGACCACGTCGCGAATTCGCCCGCAGTAATCATTGTGGCAGTCACAGTTGAGGTCAGCGTCACCACCTAGACTGGGCTCTCTTGGACGGTTATGGAGCATCGAGAGGTGGCGACCTGGCCGAAGGTGTGTGGGTGGGAGCGATGAGGCAGCGGGGACGCCGTGGAGTCCGCTTGCCGGCTCATGGCACTTGACTGAGGGTGACGAGGTGAAAGTCGGAATGCATTAGATGGACTGTCTCTGCAAGACGGACTCTATCAGGCCTTCGTCCTCGAGTCACGACTTCATTTCGCTTTGTTCCTCAACCTGATGCCACAGTTTACTCTTGGGCATAATTTTAATTTGACATTTTAACTCAATCAGCCAAGCATTATCATTCGTTGATGCGCACATCTCACACTTTCCATTCACTCAAACCTTTTACAAGATTCCACACTGGAGGAGGTGATATCTCTACCATATGGCATCTTATTTTTCAACTACTGGAAAAGGGATAATTTTCTGACAATCAACTTAACGATATTGGCGTTACATTAGAAGAAATAAACATCCTTTATACCTATGCTGGGTTAAGGAATGATTATCTAATTTGAACCTTAAATAGAAATGAGTCAGCTTAAAGCTGTTCATGACCAAATTTGTGGATTCAAATAGCATGACCTTGCTCATGTTGTGCTGCGACCGAACTATTGAGCCGCCTCTCCAAATTTGCGCAAAGTGAATGATGAGGTGACCGACGTACAATACGATATAACTGAATGATAATCTCTCCTGATTCACCAAGTTTTCAATTAAAACTAACAATAATGCGGGCAAAACCAATTAGCAAGGGAATATCTGACTACAGAGAAGGGAGAATAGCGTAACTACCACAAGGCGTTCTCAAGTTAATGTCACGCTAATGAAATTTCGACCGATTCCCAACTTATCCCGATCTCCCGAACGCAAGTGTAATTTTAAAATTAAATTACGAGGCGACCGTTCCCTTGACGATAAGACACTAAAACATCATGAAAAGACAGTCCAGGTTTTTTTGCCGTAAGTTAATTTAAGAGACATTATTAAGGTAATGAGATTGATTACCTACTGTGTGTGTGTATTTATAGAAATATTTTATACCTATACAAATAAAAATGAGTACATACATAAAATGTATGCGTATATTATAATGTATATCATACGTATACTTATTTTTATTTCTATAAGCACTCAATTTTTCTATTCCGAAAAATAGAAAAAATCGATACAAATATCAAATAAAATGCTTGGCTCTAATATAAATAAGACAATAATAAATAGCCTGAAAAAGCATAAAATACAACGTAATTAAATAACGGCATGCATGCATTGAATGGCCGGTAGTTACATCCTTAAAAGCCATTTTACATACACAGCAGCAAAGGATTCAATGCACTTAACTTCAAAAAAGAAATTTACAAGAAACAATGTTCCTGCTGACGGCAAGTTCTTTCCAATCGACTTTCCAGCAAACGTCTGAGTTCACATACTTTCACCAGTTGACTATATTTTTAGCTATACGTACACCCTCCTCCTCCTCCACTAGCTAGCCCGTAAGATACCCGACCCGTCCACCACTTAAAAATCATCCCACCGCACCGTATTGGTTTTCATGAAAACAAAATGTGCAAAGGGAAGTCCGTTTTCCCGCCGATTGAGAATTTCTCAAATTTTGAATGAATCGCAATATTAAGACGTCGCGCAATATTTCTATTGTTATGCTTACGCCCAAATTATTGGTAAGAACTTCGTTCAGTGAACATAATGACTTGGGTGAGATTCATCACTTCATCTAACGAAATTTGAAACTTCAGTATTCCCAACTCTCATTCGTCCTTTTGTCTTTAAAATATAAAAGTTTTATGTTCCAAGTATTGTATTCTGCCAACTGCACATTTTCCACTCCCATTGACACAACCTCAAGTAATTAAAACTATGAATAATAATCAGTTTGGTATTCACACCTGGGCGTTAATAGGTTGTGTAAGCGACGGCACTGCAGACGACATGAATGCATGATTAGCGGTCCATGAGTGAATGGATGGCAAGAGGAACGAAGATTCCGAGCTTAAATCCGCACTAGCTTAATCCGTACGAAACTCAAACCTTGGTATGTCGCTCGTCTTGGTGTTATAGGGGCAATTCGATAAATTATTGCCACGAAGAAGGCTTAGCATCCTTGTCAAGGAAGGAGCGAGTGAAAGAACAATTGCTTCGGCACCCCACCACGCATAGGCGCTCCTCTGAACATCCCCCGCGCTCAGCCGCAGAAATAATTTCAACCACGGAGACATGAGCGACGGTTTTACGGCAGCAAGTTGCTCCCGTCCCATCTTGTTTCCCGCCCCGCTTACAAACACCGTTTTGATGGACTAACGAATCGCCCGTTTCCCTATCGATCGGCCATCGTCTCGTAACGAATGCGCACGACTAGCTAACAAATCATGCTGGTGCGGGTGACAAAATAAATAAATAAATAAATAAAAATTTCCCTCCCCCCTCGGGCGAAGTGAATCCGCGTCCATTCCGAAATGAAAAAATAAATAAGCCGCCGCCCGGCTGCCTGCCTGCCTCTCTTTTAAACCCTTGAATGATTTACAGCCCCTCCGGCGGGACACGCGGTGGCCGTCAGGGGTCCACCCATTCGGGCTGCAGCGACCCCCCGACCGCCGCCGGAGGGCCGCGCTATTCCCGCGACGTTGGACACGTCGACGAAGCGACTTAGCCGGTCGATTCCGAGCGGATCGGATCGCCCTGCCTCGGTCAAGCGGCCGTTTAGGGCCTCCGCGAAGGGCCGGATGAAAAAATGCGACCGAGCCGGATGGACAAAAGAAATGCATGCGTCCTCATTACCAGAATCCAGCATTCGGTCGTGAGCTGTTCAAGAGATCTTCCTCGGTGATGGCCGGCGGAAATGAAACATGAATACAGATTTATGAGTTGAACAGGGGGATTGAACCGAACCAAGGTAGCTGGAACTCCAGCGACTCTAGGAATGGAAGTGTTTTGAATATTATGCATCGGAAACATGTGCCGTTCTCTCTGGTCCTCGATCCAAATGTTGGTTTATTCTCCAGCCAATTCTTCCATCCGATGAATTTCGATCCGATGCCTGCGTACTTATTCTCTTTGGCCTCTGTCCCTATGTGAACCTTGTTTCTCGTCCTGGGTCTTCCAATGTGTTTCTCCCGTTCAAATTCAGGTAATTACTGTCTACATGAATCCAACGTGTCTCAAAGTCACCATGCATTTCATTTGCCGGCCCCGGGGTCGGCGGGGTAACGTCATCGCCTACCAAAGCAGTGGTCACGGATTCGATTCCCGCCTTGGTGGGTATCCCTCGGCCTAGGTCTTGGGTGTTTTTGTTTGTGTCTATTGTAATATACATCATTGTTAAAACTCCGATGGAAAGGCCAAAAAGTGCTCTTTTGGGATAAATGCTAAAATTAAATGAATAAAATGTCCGATAAGGTTTCTTTTCAAAATTATTCATAGCCTTCTTCCTTCTCCTTATCTATTTACAAAACCTTCATCAGTCGCTCGATTAAACCATTTTATCTTCATCACTCTTCCGTAGCACCTCATTTACAGTGCTATTTCTGCCGTTCTCATTGCCCTTGTTTCTTATGGGCTAAAGCTATGGGACATGTTTGAAGTATGAATCTGATATGACATATCATGCTTATAATAGTTTCCTTGCTTCTTGGTAACCTAAGTATTGAGGGCTGTCAGTAGACTCAACTCCTAGAGGATTGCTTTATTTGCCTGGTCTATTTCGTTTCCTTCTTGCCTTTTGCAACGCTGGTGTTTCCGCTGTCCAAATAGAAAAATCTGAGGAAAGGGTAATTGACAAATCCTCAAGTCTACACAAATACCCTACAAGCTGCAACAAGGGCACGAGTCAGTACGCTGGTCGTGAAAAAGAAAATGAGGGGCATTTTAATTGAAAATCTAAATTCTTTTTTTAAACATTTTCTATTTTTCTGCTATGGCTATGCTTTTTGCGAGATTGAAGTGAATTTTATGAGCAGTTCATCCTTCAATTTTCCCCACTATTTTATGACACGCCTATTTATTGCGGCGCTTTTGATTATTTACCGAATATGGCGAAGAGAATCACACGATTGCTAACTCAAAAATAATCATGTTTGCCCGAAGAAAATCAAGTCTCCTTGCCTTGATTTTTAATTCATTAACAGATCCTTTGCAAAATTTCCTGGCAGATTGTTACGTATTGATCGGGGATTTCACTCTACCTATTTCGTTTGATTTTCAATCAACGAGCTGTATATGGCTTTCCGAATCTCGCAACGTATTTGACGAGTTATCTAATTTTGTAGAAAGACGATATCTCACTAAAATTTTAGCTTAATTTCCCACTTTCATAAGTTCAACTCATAATTCAAATACAATGATGCTCTAGACCAGAAAATACTTCATTTATACAGGGGGCGGTAGTACCATACCTGTAGTCTGTTGGTAATTTAATAAATGTTTAAATAATGTAAACGAAGTGTGAAGATTTGCAGAGATAAAAAAGTATTGTTTATCAGACTCCCGATTTTTCGAAGGACACTGATTTTGGACTGAAGGACTGACACTCGTTTTGAAACCTATTCGCCCTTTTTTCAAACGTGAAATTTTGGAAATCATTTCATTTACACCCTATAAGATTTTCTACACACATACCGTTTATTTATATCGCGTAGCAATATCAGCAATGAATCAAAATAGGAGAAAATCTTTTCTAGCCCTCAAAGTGTGGCCGCAAACTTTATAATTATTCATTTTTCGTCCTGTAAATAGTGAACTGCAGATCAGTGCGCTCTATACCATATACGAAAATTAATAAGCGACGGAAGATACCAATATAACTTAAAGTACTTTAAATGAACTAGTTCGAAGGTAAGGAGCCGATTTAGAACAACGCGAGCAATTTTCTTATGACGACATCAGACTAGAAACAAACCAACTTTCAAATTAATTCATGTCGCCAGAGGCAATTCATACTCTCAACTCTGATCATTTGATATCATATGCTAGGGTTCAGTGACGTAAAACTTTCACATCGGAGCATACATTAAGAGAAGTTGAGATTTTAGTTAAGCCTAGGCATTATGATGATTACTTTAATTGCAAATGATATGATTTTGTTTTGTGTAATAAATTCACAATGTGAGGTTTAAGTGAAACCTCAATCGTTAATAAAATGTAACACTTGGAAATGGGTAACTAATTTCTCATACACTAAACATATCGACCGTACGCACTCGTGATCTTCCGTGCTCTAGATCAGATATCCGCAGCAATTGACGGCAATTCCCGTAATAAACTACAAGTTTTCCCCCGAGTGCGTTTGAAACGACCGAGTCGAATCGCGTGAATTCGCGCTTATGTCGTTAAAATGCGAAAATGTCCTTTGCCCATTGAAACTCGTCCGCGCGTAAATGAATTAAGGTGGCAAACCCTTAAATATCACGGCATGATAAATTAGTAGGTCGGACACTAATGCTTTGGAAGACTCAGAAACATTGGATTAAAGGTTTCCCTCGTGCCATGGTGGGATGAGGTGGTGAGGAGGCCCCCCAATTTGACACCGTCAGGAGGCGATGAATTGATCCGCGCTTCCCTGGGAAGGCGAGTAGGTACGGATATCCCATGGATTTAGTCTCAAGTAGCATGGAATATGCGTGCGAACTATCTGAAACGGCTGTGACGTCAACATCTGCCAGGGAACAGTAATCTAACTGGAGATTTCCATAACTAGGCTAATTGACTATGAAAGGATGGCCCGAAGTAGGCTTATCATTCAGGATATTGATTATATACAAATTTTGATGTGGCGGGGAGAACTATTTGACAGCTTTTTTATGCTTTTTAAAAACTGTACACTGCGTACTACACATACAATGTGCCTCAAGTCCTGGCTTAACTTGTAAGCATATAAGATTCCTTTGAAATAAACCACTTTTCAACACAACAAGTTTCCATCAGTCTTCATAAAAACCAAAATGAGTATTCTTTTTCTCCTTTCGGTTTGCTTAACCAACATTTCTCCTCACTCTCAGCCATTAACACCCCTTTTCCCCCTCCCCCAACATCTCCTCCATCTACTTTTCCTGGATTCTTCAAATTTCTCTCTACAACCATCTCTCTCTCTCTGTTTCACACCAGCTCAATCTGAGAAGCCCTTCACTATACGGTCTTCCTTTCTCCTCGGCGACCAAGTTGTGGAAACATACAACGCTAAGCCTTTTGTGAAAGTTTTCACTAATCTTTTCTTTACCCTCTACCCAAATATCCTGCCAGCAACTCCTTCCTCTTTACAAATTCGTCTTTAGCTTAAGAGGCTCTTCTCTGCTTCTCTTAACATCTTTTACTACTTTGCGTATTTTCGAATAAAATGATTCCTGTATAAATGAAATGCTAATATAATCCGTCTTTTACGACAAAACTAGTCTCACTACTCCTTAATAAAATCATTGCTATTGTTCTTTTGTAATTTATTTCTATTATATTAATTTTGCATTGACGATGTAATGTACAATAGATTAGCTGAAATTCTTTGATTAACTATATTCTAATTAAACCCATAGCATCGTGAATCTGAGTCAATCAGGACGCGCGCCAAATATCTAAATATGACAGTTCAATGGCTAACCTAACATTTTTTCTGAATATAAGTTAAAAAGTATCCATAATAACGCAATATCCTGCTTATCAGTGCCCGTTTTGATTTCTAAACAGTTAATTGGTTTGAGATATATCTCCCCCAAACGTAATCAATAACCTAGTGATCAAAAACCGTTTCTGATTTTCATAAAAATACTACCAATGTAGGAAAATGCTCCTACCTTCTTTAACATGCTATACTCATTTATTATTATATTCTCTTTATCGACGATATTTTCCAAATAACACAGTTTCAGGCGTAGCGTGATGTAAATCCTTCATGATAAAAAGACACTTTCCTTTTCATTTAGAGTATTTTTATTACGAGCTAGTTTTCGTTGCAGCGTTGTTCGTTGATCTTGAGGTAAAAAGTGACTTGATGTTACGAAGCCTAGGTCGTGATTAAAATACTCAATTGGAAAAATCCAAGTGTCATCTTTCATCATAACGATATTTTTCGTTCAATATTTTCAATGACGTTCAATCAACGTTCAATAACGTTCAATCAAGGTACTTTATCGGAAAAGAAAGAAATACTTAGTTGTTCCACATATATATGTGGAACATGTATATGTGGAACAACTAAGTATTTCTTTCTTTTCCGATATGAATCGCTTCCACAAAGTGACGCCTCAGACAATTCTATTTATTCAAGGTACTTTATACCCTTAGAAACTGTTTTTAAGGGGCTTCTTTGGTCAATAAACGCAACAAATGACATCGCTAGTTTATAAATTCTTTGAGTACTTTGTATGTATTAACATTCAAATTTTTGTGGTGGTTTCAGAAAAACTAAAATACCTGCCAACCAACTAATATAAAAATAGTTTACGAACAGAGATGAATTACAGGCGAAGGGAAACAATAAATCATCCCCAATCACTCAGGGAAAAATTCACCCCGGTGGCCACTGGGAACGGAGATGACTACCTTTATGTCGAAATCACAAAAGCGTAAGAGTCCTTTCGAGCCCGCTGCCGCCACAAGGAGGAATCCGTTTGTTGGCCGACTCGAAAGAAAAGTGAAAGCAGCGTTTTCTGCTATTTTAAAATGTCCATGACTTATCACAAGGGCATTAACCTGGAATCCGATAGGCACCACAATAGAATCAGACATTTGGAAAATTGAAATTCTCGTCCGAGGCGGAGAAGTGAGCTAGGGGAGGAAAGCGTAAAAATAGGCCGGGAGGCAGCGAAGGGGGTTCGGTCCACCGATCGCGAGAAAAGAATTAACGAAACGAATTCAGAATGAAATCAAAATCGTTTGAGAGAGAGAGAGAAAGTGATTTGAATTTTCTCATTACGATAACCTAATGAAATGAGAAAAATGACAAAATAAATTTAAGTGGCATCGAGAATAAAAAAAGTTTGCAAAAATATGTAGGAGGAGGAAGAAAAACCCATAATTGGAGAAAAGTAGGCAAAATTCGGCGATTTTAGTCTATCTAGCGTTAACCAAACCAAAATGCGTACAAGGGAAATAGTGCTTATTGATGTGCATTGCATATTATTGGCACATTAATGTTAGGAGGAAGATCTTCGAAGAACATTCGCGGTAGGAGAATAGGCAATAAATATAAGCTGCTTATGATGAAGAGATAACCAGACTGCAAAAGGAAGCGACGCTGAAACACAAGAAAACATTACTCATTTTTCATGATTTTTTCTTTTTTTCAGAGTCGTTGACCATAGGAAATGCTGATTAGGAAAGAATGGTAGCCTTTAAAACTTTATCTGTCGAAGCGGATGAAGGTAGAATGGAAAAAATCAATGTGATGCGGAAAGCCATGCAGGAGAGAAAACTAGGAAAAATCCAACTGAAATAATGTAAGGAAAAGGATTATTCATGTAAATACGCACATACAATTATATCCAAAGAAATTAACAGAAAATAATAGGAGTGAAAATAGAAAAGGGTAGGTCCCACGCAGAAGAACAAGGGAGACAGAGGAGGACCTAATGAAAGGGAATGTGAGAGAGTTGTGAGGAAAGTACGTAGGAGAATGAGAACTGGACAGGGAAGAATGGAGTACTACAGCCAACCACCTCCGGACTGAAACTACAAATAAACTGGAAGTTTAACGGATTGGCGGCGAAGTTATGTGAAATTTTTATTCACAGCCTTAAAATATCTATTCCTCAACAACTTAAGAATCGAATGAATCACGCGTAACTAATAGACCACGGAATCGGCATTTCAACGGATGTCATAAATTTGTGCTCGCATGTGCTGAGTAACGTAACAGCAGATTCGGTTGTTCATAAAGAGGAAAAGTTTCCGCACAATACATTCGAAACGTGTGTGCGCCGTGCGCTTGTGGGATGGGACGAGGGCAGTGACGCCGCCAGAGAATCCACTGGGCATCGAAGGCGAACTCGACGTGTTGGCAGCGCAATGGTGCATTCCCCCTCGAGAACAGGGCGAGTGAAGCGATCCAAGAATGAATGCGCAACGGGAGCGGTAGTCGAACTACATGACAAAGGAAGAGTCCCAAGGGGGACACAGAAAGACGACTCGAGAGACGGAAGTTGTTGTCGAGGGTTCGTCGACGAGGAGATTTTTAACGCGAGTCGAGTCACAGCAGGGTAGGGAAAGTGCTAGTATTTTATCTTTGTGTTAGTTTTAGTATTTAAGTGTTTGTAGCACCCTGATAGCCACACTAGGGTGTGTGATGGGGGGGAATGCACACCAGACTAACTTTGACCAAAATATTTTGACCCCCTGCGCGGTCGGACATCGCTATTCTGATCCCAAAGTGTTGGTAATGATGACTGATTTGGCCAGCAGAGCAATGGGTGCTTAGTGCAATCACGTTTTGTGGAAAAGCAGTTATAATATGGATTTTAAAATATAATTATTGAACTATAGAACTTCAAATTACAATTGAGCATAATAATAAGTTAGATCAGATTATGAATTAGATAACAATAGATTATATTTTGGGTTATAACAGGGACGTAATACCTGAGGGGTAGATCATTTGAATACTGACCAGAGAGCTCTGGTTGAATTTTCGGGCAGGCCTCTCTGGGCACATGCAGCTTCATCCAAGCTGTGTGATTTTTCGCGTACCACAACTTCCTGGAAACCATGGGCGGCACAGGGAAACAACTGGTCCCCTTCCCTACCCTGTTAATTTGTGAATTCCACACGCCGTGGGACTTAGCATTGGGTGAGCTCTACTGTCACCTATCAAACCGACCTTCGCGTTGATTATTATGGCTATGGGTTTAGGAAGTACCGATAAGCTGATATTATAACGCAAATTCCAAAAACAGATTGAAAGACAACACGAATTTCGTCCCGAAGACCTGATTAAAACCCGCGATCTTCCTTTAAAACTACTGAAGTGCATATAAATAGTCGAAATAATGGCATAAGAAAAGAGTGTCAAGTACGTATGAATGGTCAATTATTTATTGGAGCCTTCAAGTAAAGGTTTCATTCCCCATGGCTACCGAATTGAAAAAAAATTAATTCATATATTCAACTTTGAACTCTACCCCATTCGGTCTTCTCGTCGGTTTGACCTGTCATTTGAATTACAATATGCATTTTAAAAACATTATATCCCGTGAAGCCTCGTGGGAAAGGGAAAAAGTGAGGACATATCAGAAGATGACTGAGAGAAAATGCACTAAATTGGCAATGACAAACGAAGGGCTACATATTTGGAGTTTTATTCCTCTTTATGCCTGAAAAACCAATAATTATCAGAATTACAGAAAAGGAAACTCATAACCCTCAGGGAATCTCATACGCAGGGCTTGAACTTGTATTTTTATCCCTGGAGTTTAACGTATCTGCTGTCGTTTTATCACCGAAATTGGGCGAGATGAAACGATTTCGAATCGTATTAAAATAAGGATAACGCTAATTCATACCTAAGATACTGTAAGACACCACTTTATACATCCTTTACCCACAATGAACTGCACATCAAATTCTTAAGTTTTGCATGATATTTTAAGTTATGGGAAAAATTCGTCAGTGAAATTTCACTATTGCGAAGCCACATCCGTGCGAAAAAAGTGATGTTTCTCGCCTTTTTACCCGCAATTATCCGGTTATTCCGATCTGATTAAAACTTATCGAGGAATTAATCGATTTTTTCCTAAGTTATACGAGAGCGTAGGTGAGTTTCGAGGAATATAGAACGGTATTCTGGCTGACGATGGGGCGGGAAGCGGGAGGCCGAGCGAGCGTCCAAGACGAGGGCATTGCCGATCCGGGCTAACAAAAGGCGATTTAGTCTCTTCAATATCATGGGCGCGAGGGAACTAGCAGGAAACGTATTTGAGCAAGCATTTATTGTCGATGCGTATATATGTACTAATAATAAAATGAGAAATTTAAGAAATAATGTCGTAAAATGAATCCCAAAGTGCCAATTAACAGAATGAGAATAAGACTCCGCGAATGCAAGATTTAGTTGTAACACACGCATGGACCGCAGTCATCACTTGCATTCATTCAATACTACATTTCTTAACCATTTTCATGCTACGCAGCGCATTTTTCACGAAAGCTCAGAATGTCATTTTATTGATCGATTACCAACTTCAAAGGTTTTCCTTAATATTAAATTCAATATCCATATTGCTTTCGTAATTTTCAGGGGATAAACTTTCCATGGAGAATTGAAACAGTAATGCAGTTCTTAATGTCACAATATAAAAAAGCGTTACGCAATTAAATAAGGATTTTGGAAAATAAAAAAACAAATGGATTTTTCCACCTTTATTATGAGATTATTTATTACGACCAGCGTTTCGGCTCATAGAGTTAAAACCAGGTATTCGGCAGTTAAACCAAGTGAAATACTGAGTACCGTATACATTCATGCATGTGTGTACCTATATACTATATTTTACATTCAACCACAAAAAACCGCCATACGGCGAACAAATATTCGTTCGCATGGACATTACACAAGGAAAAGGGATAGGAACGTATAAGACAAACAAATGAGAGGTGGGGAAAGTGGAATTAAGCAGATCACAAGTACTAAAATATTTCCTTGACCGGGACTTGAACCACGGATCTTCCCACTTGCCGGATCTATGGCCCTCTGTTTGTCTGTGTCTGTTATATGTGTCCCTCCCCTTTTCCTTGTGTCTATATCCATGTGAATGTATATACTAGTAGTATACATACTAGTAGTATATCAAGGGTTTTGCCATGGGTAGTCGGTTCAGCACTTCCTATGCAAACCTCTTTCTTGATCTCGCAGAGAACAAATTCCTGTTAAAAAAACTCCTGAAGACTTTATTGTAGCTCAGAAATATCGATGATATTTTCATTCTCTGGCCACATGGTTCCCTGAAAACTTTCATTTCCGACCTCAATGCCTCGTCCTTTGTCTCCATCAATTCTACGGTTTTCTCCTGAAAAATCACCTTCCTGGATATAAACTAGCATTAATAGACCAAAAGTTTCATACTTCTGTACATATAAAACCCACTAACAAACAACAATACTTACATTAACAGTGCTACCAATATCACACCAAACGTTTAATTCCTTATTCCCTGTCCATGAGATGACACAGAATTTGCAATGACACCGAATCCCTCGATAATTTACTGTGAAATCGACACTATTCCCTCCTCAAACAAGGTTATTCCGAATCCCTCCTTAACAAAAGGATCCGAAGACATTCCCAACTTCACTCCCAAATCTTCCCATACACTCCCAAACCTTCCTCCACCGCGGAAACCCACCCTCTTTCAATTTGCACCACAGACTTCCCTGGCTTAGTATCTCTGCGATTAATCCAAAAATACCTCTACCCTACCCTCAAAAACCATAATTATACCGTCAATCTTTTTCCCAAATGTCCCTCTGTTACTTTGAAAAGCCCCGCCAACTTATTAGACCTGCTCAAATCAACCAATTCACTCCTCAAATCCCCACCCCGTCCCAAAACCACTCCCATGCCCTCCAATAAACCTAGATGCAAAACATGTCCTATTTTCAAAACCAGAATCCCATCCCTCTCTCACCCATTTTTTAACTCTCCCCCAACAATTCCTTACTCCAGCAATATTGTTTACCTTCTGAAGTGCCAACTTTGCCCTGCCTTTTATGTTGGACAGTGTACCACACCCCTCAATATTAGAATTAATAACCACGGGGTCTTACGCAAGAATTCTTTCATGATTGATATTCTCCCAAACCCCAAACACGCCTCCGAACACAACACTTCCTTTGACAAATGCTATAGAGTATCCATCTTAGCATCACTGCGACCCTCTGACCCTCCACTGAAACTCAAAATAATAGAGCAAGCGTCCATCTGGCTCCTGGATTCCTGGAATTGCCCAGGTATTAATATTATACATTAATTACCCCAATATCACATATTTTCATCCCCCCTCCGCTCCCAAAACACCTTCCATATTACCGCCGCCCTTCTAAAAATCCCACTCCTAACTCTTCCCCTCCCAAACCTTTCCCCACCTTCCCTTTCCATCCAGCTTTTCCTGGCCCTTCTTTTCCTCAGTTCTGTCTTTCTCATCTTTGAGAAAGATGGCGTGGACCACCGAAAATTTGAAACCTAGTGAGTTTTTTTTGTGTACATATATATATAATTTCTATGTGAATGAATACATGTATATATATATATATATATATATATATATATATATATATATATATATATATATATATATATATGCGGGTCGCGGTGGTCTAGTGGGTAGAGCGTTGGACTACTGACCGGAGGGTCCCGGGTTCGATTCCCGGGCAAGGCACTTTGGGCAACTGCAGCTCCACCCAAACTAGCTTATTTTTCGGGTACCAGATCTTCCTGGGAAACCATAACCGGCACAGGGAAAGGAACTGGCCCCCCTACCCTGATGTGGGAATATTCACACGCCGTCGGGTTTAGTACATGGGTGAGCTCTACCATCAACTACTAAACCGACCTTCGGGTTGATTACTGTGTTTATGGTTTTTATATATGCATATGACACCTAAATATATTGAGTGGGTAGACGGAAACAGAATGGAAAAATGAAGAGAAGGAAACGAAGGTTCTCTTTTCCTTATTTCGGATGAATTGCAATATACGCATATTGTATTTACCTTTTTTCTCTCTTACCCCTGAAGATGGCTCAAGGAGGCGAAATGTGAGATTCTGAAATCAATAGTAGATATTTAGCAGAAAAGTGCAATCTTTTTTAAGGCGCAATATGGATTCTTGACACCAAATTAAGTCTGAAACTGTGAATCTTAATTATATCGGCGATGTACCTCACAAGGGTTCGATGACTCGGCGATTTTCGGTTTGATCCAATTTTATCCTCTTGCTGGACGGCAGTATGGGCGACATTCTGGTCATCAACTTCACATCGTGGCACTCTTTGGGTCTTGTGTGTGCCGGTTGAAATAGAGGAAAATCTGCCCCCCGACGAGATTGGCTGAAGTGGTAACATTACGTAAATCACTATGGAGTCAACTTTACTATCCCGTTGAAGACAAAAAAAATCGACGCATATAACTAGTGTTGCATCACCATGATATAAAATACGTGTGTAGTTTTGACAATACAGACTACCACGGCTTTATGGATTATGAGAAATACCTTGAGAGCACTCGCTGACCTCCTATCCTCATGTGAAAGTGAATATCGTACAGAAAACATTTAATGAAGGATTGGCTGAAAAATACGATAGCAACGAAGCAATACCAACCATATTTGCCATTTCAGCAGCATGCGAGGTCGCCTGGTGTTGTTGAGTAATTTAGTTTTTCACAAGTCTTAAACATCTCTTTTTTGAAATTTATCCGATCCTGAAAATCATCTCGGATGGTATAAAGCGGTAAAGGATTACGGTTGAAACGTTTTGTGGCCATCAATACTTCAGCATTCCAACGTGGGTGTCGTCCAGGCACTTCCGTTCGGACTTCAGCTTGAAGCTTCCCTGCAGGGGTATCCAGTGGAAGGGCGGCCTTGGCCGGATCACGTTCCTCTCCCCTTCTCTCCCCCCTACCTCCCCGAACGTATCCCGTGGTGCACGCAGTGGGTGGAAATCTCGCGAGCGCGCGTGACCGCGGACGCGATCCCTTCCGACGGGAATGATGCGAACGGAAAAACTCTTATCTCCTCGGGAACAGTGGTCTCCAATGTTTTTTTGATCACGCACCCCTTTTTCAGTGAAAGATAAATGGCACGCACCCCTGGGCGTATAAAAGAACGGCTGATTTCCCCTCTCTCTCCGCACACGGGAATAACCTCCCAGCCTCGTCTCCCCCTCCCCCCCCCTTCGCACGCGTGCCTCTTCACACTCGACGAGGTCGGTAACATAATTTCCATTCACGCCACTTCATCCAGGGGTAAGCAATGGTCCGATTTTAGCTTATGAGAGGAAACAATCTCCTTTTACTCATTTCTTCCGTATTACCTCTTATGCTCCTCTCGTATTTGTCGCATTGATAAATCGCGCCATATTCTTGTACATAGTCTCTTTTCTTCCATATACTCAAACATGATTCCGATCATCATCTTGAGAGTCTTTTGCACTAAACTCGTCCATGACTTTGACGGCTCTCTCTGCCAAATTTAATCTTCTTTCATACATCATTTTGGTGATTCCACATGACCACACCATTTTAGAGCACTAGTTTTATTACGGAAGGAAAAACCTTTTTTCGATATGCACTTAATATTTTTATCGTTTAGATTAAACATCCGATTGAATGTGTGCCGATAAAGCACGGTTTCAGTGGAATTAACAAATATGCGATTTTTCTGTCCGTATTGGATAAGTTCCACGAGGTCAAAAATGAAATTACCGATTTTACTTTAGTTTTTTAATTGTCCAATGCCTACTCTTACATTGGCGAATACAATGCACATTCATTCATCTATGTCTCGCTTTAATGTTTTTTGAAAGCATTTAGTTTCTCCAAAGTACCACCATTGGCGTTGGTGCAAGGACCACTTGGGGACCAACCCTTCAGAGGCCCTCACCATTAGGCTGAAAGATAAGGTGTGGATTTCGGAGATATCCTTTGCATTCGGCGACAACGGATGAGCTGAACCAAAAAATAAGTAAGACATTAACGATCCTTCAGCATCATGAGCGTTTCGTTTCGCGCATTCCCTTCGCATTATAACGCGGTGAGCGACGAAGTTGCCTTCGGGGATAGTCTTTCGAATTTCCTGGTCAGAATTAAATCACAGTTCAAATGATGTCTCCTGGATCCGCCTAACAATGGCATAAATTGATGTTTTTTTTCAGTTTGTTTCAACCATTATGTGGATTGAACTTTAATTGGTAGGGAACATAGCCAGTACCTCCTCCCTATCACCGTAACCGCTCTAACACCTAGCTCTTCTACGTCCGCCAGCTGAATTAGCAATTAGGGTTATGTACGCCAGGGGGAAGAGCATCTAAAAAATAAAAACTTGGAAGATGGAAGAAATTCATTAATTTCGTGGACCTGAGGGGGCTGATTAAATGTTTTATTAACTTTGCTCTGGAGTGCACCGTTCTTACGTTCTTAGATTGAGAACGCAAGAGGAAAACTATGTAAGGGCTCTGAAGAGTTTCAAATTGTGGCTTCAGAAAAGATAGGAGGAATTAAGCTTGGTGTATAGGAAAGAAAATGAAGAATGCATGAGGAAGGAGCTTGAAAGGAGACGGTGGATTGGACGTAGGAGATTGTGTAGGTAAGGAGAGATTAGGCAAATTAAAATACTACGCTACTCCAAAGGAGGAAGTGATGAAATACCCGAGAGTAAGCGGATGGGGATGTAGAGGGAACTCAGACTGCAAGGAATGAGGGTTGGGGATTGGGGGAGAATGCTCTGCTCTCTAGGTGATTTTCAAGGAGCGCAAAGTATGCCTCATACAAAATCCGAAAATTTATTGATTCGGAAATGAACCCATTCCATAGATAAATCATTGGCTGAGACGTTTTTGTATTCCTTAAAAAAAATCATAATAGTTTATTGAAAGGTTTTATACTATTTAATACGGCCCCGTGTATATATAATGTTTTCATTCTTTTCCGAGCAGAAACACCGTGTTTAATGGGACCACTCATCTACTGATTGCTAAAAGACAAACTTTACTTATTGATGCATAAACATACAAAATTACCTAGTCTTCAATGAAAATTTCTTCAGTATTACATGAATTTTTAATGTTTGAAAGGGACTTTCATTAATGAAGTGTAAATAAAAATTGCCACTTTAATCATTTGGCATAAATTTTAATGGTACGTTTCAAGTGCCAAGTGTATATGTATATTATTGATCGTTCCAGCATAAAAATAAAGGCATAAATATAAACCTGCAATTGTAGAGCAATCAAAATAAAGCTTGATATTAAAACAAGCAGAGTTAAGAAAATAAATCTATTGCCAAAAAGAAGAGGAGGTGGATTTATGAAGAAGAATATCCATAAAATTACTAAAACCATCAAGGACTAAATTAAAACATTTCTGGCGCCAGTAAACATTTTAATGTTACAGACTTATTTTATTTGAAAGAAGAATCTTCGAGAAATAATTTCAGGAACTCTCATGGAAGGAAAGGGGCGAAATAGGGCTGAAGTGATATTTTTCTCGATCACTCCCAAATAAGGACAACATTAAAAACGACAGCAAAATTAGCCCTTGATTCACTTATGTGAGAGGAAACTATAATCAGAGCGATGGATAAGCAAATCGAAACGGAACAAAATTCGTTTAGTTAACTATGAGAAAATCGATATCTTCCCCGGACCAATTGCGATCAAATTTGTTGCAAAAAATGTAATAAAATGAAAAACAAGATAACTGTGACATTTTCGGCACCGAGGGAAAGAAATGTTTAGGAATAAAACCTAACATTTCTTTTAAACAGGCATCTTACATTCTCACAGGGGAAAATTTATTTTTATAACTAGGATTTTCTATGTTTTTTATATCTCGATAAAAAAATTTCACTTTCTAGTGCCTATTTATAGGTAAACAAGTCTGAAAAAGTGCATTTTTGGTCGACGATCTTGATTCTCTTAGTTAAAAAAATGCCTGTGATGACTGCTCAAGTAAAAAAATTGCACCCTCAATTCCACGGAAAGTAAAGAAACCTTATCTCTAGAATAAGAATTGGAAATTATGGGAAAAGGGCATTGACAAAAGACTTCAACCCTCTAAAAGAGGCCTCTTTCTTCGGTGAACTTTTTGAGGGGATTTTATTCTAATTTTCGAGGAATAATGCATCATGCCATTACCAAAAGTTTCAACAGTAGTTCGAAAGAGGAAGAAAAAATCACAAGTGATAAACGTCTACATCGTGTTGACTTTACTGTGTGTTACAACGAAAATAATTTAGCGTCAAATACCCTTTTATTTACAAGCTGCTTTTTATAAGGAATATATTTTATCTGCCAAGATTCAAGAAAGATGATTGCTAGTCTGCAAAACGCTTTGAAGCCTTAGTTGCCCACAGAATAATAACTATTTGGATGAGGAGTAGAGACAGTTCTAAACTATTTAAATCCCGGAAGAACATAGCTGCGGTACCTGAAATTCTAAGCATTAATCTCAATTTGAATACAATAATAATTTCATATCCAGTAATATTCACTAGCGTGTAATGAAATGCTGTCACTCTTATAATTGGAATTTCAAAAAATCTTATAGCCCTTTGTAATAATCGCCCTAATTGCATTAATTTATTGCATTTTTCCTAAAAAATTAAGATTTATTTTTATGTTATTTTAAATATTAGCGCAACAAATTCACAAGTTCTTTACTTTATATTTTTGTCTTCTACAAGACAGATGGTGAAAAAATTTTACACACCCAAATTCAGAAACTTTTCACATGCTATTCCGTACGATTGTGGGATCAATCGCATGAATTCAAGGGAAAATATTCCAACATAAATCTTCAGCTGGCTGACTATTTCGGGAGGATAATGGAAGCTTTTCTTGGGGAGCAAAAACTCATACAATAATATCCATCACAATACATACCAAAAACTGTTGGAAATATTATACGAATATTAACATAGTTTTTTAAAATTCCTATTATCAAAAAACGCCGTCCAAATACAATAAATATTTGACATAAACAGTGCTTACTAATAGAATATGTCGATGGAATCACTAGTAAGGGGGAAAACGTGTATGGGGTGAGCTTATATCAGGAGTATATTATTTTTGATGATACGACGCATATGGCCTATAGATGCACTATGTCTTAAAGGTAACTTTACGTAAATGCCCACGATAACACATGGTATGAACTACTACTTCCACTCTCATGTCACCTTCGTTACTGATGGTGTACAATGTACTAACCTGAAAAACTTTCGGAACGGAGATTTATCGGTGTGAGGAGGAAGAGAGCAGATAAACCTCCAGTGTTTTTTTGCTTAAACCGAGAGATTCGGCAGTGACAGTGGCGTTATCCTAATGTATCCACTGTGGAAAAAACCTGCCCTCCAGGAATCCAATGTAACGGCCAGTTAGACTACATGTGAGGGGGACAGATGTATGCCAGAACTTAAATAGATAGGATATCGAAAAATTACACAGGCCTACAAAAAAATTTTTTTTTGGTGCCGGGAATCTTTGTGATGATTTTAACTATATTTGTAGAGCTGAATCCAAATATGAAATCCGTTTTTATTTAACAGCTCTACTTTTTTAGATATGGCACATCTTACGATTAGTTGTTTTAATATTTGATATATTCCGGAAAATAATTTTCAAAGTTAAATAAATCTATAAGTATACTAATTTATAACCACTCTGCGGTGTTCCTTTTATTTTCAATAAACTGTCAATAAGTTTTATGTATATTTCTAAATTGTTGGTCAATGAGATTAAAAAACAAAAATCGTTTGTATCGACTTCGGTAAAAGATGGCGAAATTAGTTCATAAGGTATCCGAACTACTAGCATCAAGACTGCATGAAAAGAATTTACTGCAACCCGGTACAAAAATAAGTTTGTATCGCACAAGGGAAAAGGATATGCTACCCTTCTTTACTCAAGAAGACAATATTACATTTTGTTTAGACGTTAAGGGTCTTTTGGAAAAAATGGGCCTACTATCACAATATGATGCTAGTGATTGGCGTTTGTTAATTGATAGCTCCAAGTGTAGTTTAAAATGTGTACTTCTTCACAATGGTAACAGGTTTGGCGCAATACCAATCGCTCATTCAACTAAAATGAAAGAAGAATACGATACAATAGCATTGGTCTTACAGAAGATAAAATACCAGGAACATTGCTGGGTGATTTGTGTAGATTTAAAAATGGTGAACTTTCTTCTTGGGCAGCAAAGTGGCTACACAAAATATCCTTGTTTCTTGTGCCTCTGGGATAGCAGGGGCAGACAAAACCACTGGATTAAGAAGAAGTGGCCTAAGAGGGAAAACTTGGTTGTTGGGAAAGAAAACATCATTGCTGAATCTTTAGTTGAAAGAGAGAAAATCATCTTACCGCCTCTACATATTAAACTAGGCCTAATGAAGCAATTTGTAAAGGCTCTTGACAAGGATGGACCATGCTTCGGCTACTTAAGACTAAAGATGCCCCATATAAGTATTGAAAAACTTAAAGCTGGTATTTTTGAGGGGCCACAAATCAGACAACTTACAAAGGATCCTGCTTTTGTCGAGTCAATGAATGAGATTGAAAAAATTATTTGGATGTCATTTGTTGAGGTCATAAAAAATTTTCTAGGAAATCACAAAAGTGAAAATTATATTGAGCTGGTAAACATTATGCTCAGTAACTTCAAATCACTTGGATGTAATATGAGCACAAAAGTTCACTACCTACACAGCCACTTAGACAATTTTCTTGGAAATTTAGGAGACACAAGTGAAGAACAAGGTGAAAGATTTCACCAGGATATAAAAACAATGGAAGCTCGCTACCAAGGAAGATGGGATAACCATATGATGGCAGATTACTGCTGGTGCTTAAAACGAGACTGTTTGAACAAAGTCCACTCAAGAAAATCGCAAAAAGAAGCTTCCGATGTGTTGAGTGATGTTTTTATGTATTTTTTTCTTTTCAATTTGTTTTATTACAGTAAAAAATTTTAGTATTTGTGTTCAATTGTATTTTTAAATTCTGTTGTGTTTGTGGGTGATTTAACAGCCCTAGAAATAAATCAAGTCTTTATATTTAGTGGGTTTTACTATTAATATAATATTCCCATATCATCATGTAGAAGATTTTTTTACGTAAGTAACAACATATCTATATCTTGAAAACTATAGTTGATAGGAAAAACTAGTGTCATAATTGGATTCAGCACCCCAATTGTTCTTTAAATCATCATTAAAAGCTCCGGCACCAAAACCACTGTTGGCCTGTGTAATCAGGTCTATCCCTTCGAAAGGTTTTCTAGGAAATAGGTCTTCACACTTACTCGAAGTTACAGCATGAATTGATCGAAAGGCTGGAGTCTAAAATGAATTTAAATGGATGAACATCGTTCAGGTGAGAAATCATTTTTATTCTGCTTGAAAAAATTAGATTGCTGTTTAAGCACGACTGCAAAATTGGTGGCCATGGCAGAAGAGAGATAAGCTTCATTAGCGCTCCGTAAAAATATCGCCCGAAGAGGCGTGGTAATCAACCAGAAGGTTGTTTTTGATGACAGAAAAGCTCCATGAAATCCCACCCTCGGGAGAAGACCCCTTGCCCTGTGCCGCCGACCACGGCCGCTCAGGCCTTCCCCCCTCCCCCAGCTGGTGTCCGGCGAATCGAACGGCCTGGTCGCCTGGTGGTTCGATGGAACGCCCGCTGACAGCAGGGCTCCAATCCAGGCTCTCAACACCCCCAGCGGTCCACCACCGTCGCCACTCCTTTTTGTCGGAGGAAAAATCCCTGCCATCCCTCTCTCTCTGCCTCTCCGGCCCCACTCGGGAGTCCCTCATGGGGCATGGGGCTTGGGCATGGTAGCGGAAAAATGTAAATTCGGACAATTGGAGCAGTCCTGAACGAAGTCTGAGTTTTTTCAAACAGCCGAAAGGTCAAGGACGCTTTGCGAATTCTCACAGGACACATTCAAATTTAATTTCACAGTCACTAAAAACTACACAATGCTAAGGTTCTAGGATGACCGCTCTATTATGTCAAAATGTATGGATCATTTTACCAATATACTTTATTAAATCGCAAATTGATACCCATTTGCATCTATGATCGTGATTATTCCATTATTATTGAACGATTTCAAGGATTACTCAACTTTTTATGACCTAAAAAGAGGGAGAAACAACAAATTCGACCACCTTTACCCGTTTTTAGAACTGCTATAATAATATGTTTAGGACTGATAAAATAATATTGACTGATATCGACCGGTAGTATCCTGCATTATGAAAAAAATAATCACTAGTTAACAATTAACACCTCTCTCTTGACTCGGAGAGCCCTTCTTTCCCCTTCTCTCGACTCGAGAGTTGAGAGAACTTCACCTGCCAAACGGGCTCTTTTCAGCAGGAAATACAAAAATGAGACCATAAAAATATACTCTGATAAGAATTCGGAGAAAATATTTGATTTCCATTAGCGGATAAGACTCAAGAATATCAGAAAATGATACCTCCGAGTTCATAAAAAGAATGCCCAATTGTATGAATTTTATGCAAAACAATTACCGACATTTCGTGGTTTTTCTTGTCAGGTATTTGTAATCTTGATTATTGCTTGCTGTAGGAGCATAAAATATAATATTTATAGATCCAGCAGGTGCCCAGAATATAGAACCCAGAGACACTAAATCTACTGTCGCACTTGAAACTCCCTTTCAATCAAGCGGCGGTTACAGGTCGGAGGTTTCTCTTCCTTCGCGATGCCCTTGTAATCTTCGAACCCCTAACTCAGGAGGGAATGCAAGGCATTGACATCCACCCCATTCGCTGCGTGCCTTCGACGAAGACGCGTTACAAAGTCCCTCCGGCATAGGCCATTTTTCTTCCTGGGCCACATTCTTTATGTGAGGCATAATTGAAATCCCATAGGAGTTCTACAATAAATAAAATTCATGGTCAACGGAGGCGGGGAGAGAGCAGATGGTGGCGATTTCTGTCAAACAATTTTTCCGCCGCAGTATTCGAATTAAATCGCCGTCGCTAGGAATGGAATTCCACCTCGGTAACGCGCAAGAGAACGGCCGGGCAGCTCCGGCGGGAAATCGAAGAGCCTTGTCGCCTGTTGGGTCGAGGGCTCGCCCGCTGACAGCCCGCCTCAAATCTGGGAGGCTCCCGACACGGCCGGTGACCATTTCGAAACTGTCCTCTGTATTTTTTTTAACATGTACGTGATCGAAAAACCCTTCCTCATCCCCCTCTCACCCCAACACCCAATGGGAGACAATTCTGTCGAACGAATTTAGAGCTGGGATTATTTCATCACAAGTGGAAAGAAACAAGTTCACCTCTCAATATTTGATCGTCTCAGCCATTAGCAGAAACACCAAAAGTTTATTACAATGATACACATTTAGCACAATTATACAAAAAGAACATTTAAAAAATACTAAGTAAGTATCATTTTATGATGAGATTTATGGTAAAAGGTTGTTGCCCGTGAATTAAAAATGCGTCGGAAACAACTAGATAAATTTTTCAAACTGCGCCATCAAAGTTCACAAAACGGTTAAATGTATAAAATAATTAACAATCTTTTCGTTTTCGTGGTGTTAAAAAAAGAGTCATATTTTTAGCTCAAATTAACAGGAGACAATTCAATCCCTTTCGTCCCTGTAAAGTCCAAATTAATTCTATAAATCTGTATGCATTGCTAAAACAAATACATTTGAAATAACACCGTCGACGTGTTTACCTAAGTTGTCTTAAAACTGAAGTCAAGCTTGATATCATGCGGGCATCTTCAGCGTCAGGGCAAATACCTTGACGCAAACAGACCAAAGTGCTCATGTTCTGAAGATTGTAGCGAGTTTTTACCGCCGCGACAACTGCTGTGCTAATTTTCAACTTCTCAAGATTGTTGATCTTGACCCGGTGTTCCCGAGGTTCTTCACATGACCCCAGAGGAAAAATCCGACGGGAGAGTTAACTTCGTAGGCCGTGTGGTTAGTCCGTACTCTCCCACCGATCAATGCGCCAAGCGTCCTGTGATTGAGGTGAATCTTCAACATGAAGTGCAAGTGGTGTACTACAAAAGTTTTCCTTTGCATGAGAAGAGCCCACGAAATGTGGATTCGAAGGGCTTAATTAGTTGAAATTTGTTCCAGGAAACTATTATTCGATCAGAATACTTTATATTCTAGACTTGTGTTCATTTTTATGAAAGTAACCTAAATAATATTTTGACTTGCGTATGTATATGTATTCATGTGTGGGTGCATATACACACCCACACGTTATTTATATATTTGTATAGTACAGGGCAAAAGGATACTAGTATCTTCATTAGATTCATTTTGATGGAAACATTAATATTGTTCGATATTTTTTTAGAACTTCTTCAGTATTTTGATTTTTTTAATGTCAATGAATGAATTAATTAATAAAACAGTTATAGGGGTAAAATGATGACAATTCTTCATGATGAAAGAAGACATGTGGAAAAGCAAAGTGCATTCTTTCATCAATGAGTCAATATCTCATGTTATATCATTCCGTTTACATGGCATTTTGAGAATTTTGGCTTGAAGGTTAATTAAATAATCCTTCAAACTACGATATTTTCACGAAACTCAACGATGGGACTATCACATTTCTATGGACGGGGTCAGCACTTATTATAGCGTAAAATGTCATTGCAATGATATTTTAGAAATGCATGCACACATGAAACGTGTATGTACGAAATGCACATAATTTTGCGAATGGAATTCAAATAGGGATTTTGATGGACTAGTTTACTTAAGAGCGGTACTTAATTCGAAAAATGTCAAAGCGCGCACAGATATCTCCAAAAACCCACCGAAAACCCCAAGGTTTCCATAACTCCAAAGAAATGTCCACGGAAAGTTAAATTAAACAGCATTTTCACACTTTCGTAAATATTTCGGCACACTTCTCTCACTATCTCTACCCCACTTGTGATCCATGCGATTCGCGATTTTAGGATTCGAAAATTTAGGTTAGGAAACTAAAACAAATAAGTATTTTGAGCCAATTTAATAAAAAATGCTCGAAGGTGAATAGCAGAAGTTCTCGAGTGAAGGAGTCCAGCAACGCACAACGCTGTCCAGAAGGTCAAACGTACCCACAGGAAATATGCACAATAGTGTATAGAAAGTGTGGCTCCTGAAGCATGCCATCTTATCGATTTGGAATTCGATATTTGTTGATATTTTTGCCATTGATATATAACAGGGAGCAATTATAACCAAGTAAAAATGTTTCAAACATGGAGAAACAGCTCCATTCCATAAATGAAAAGAAGAAACTGAATTGTACACAATTTAAGACTTCAGGAAATTCAGTAAATATAATGAACCTACTAAATAGCACAGTCATAAATTTAACAACTGAGAATGACATTTCTAAGATTATTAACAAAAAGGATATTAAGCTTATTGGACATAATGGAATTAGGATAATGGATATAAAAAGGTACCCATATATAATTCCAGTATTAAATGATATTGTAAATCATTCAATATCCAAGCAAAAGCCCCTACAGGTTTAAAAAATGTGATAAGACCTATCTATTAGCATTGTTGCTTTAATTGCAGGAAATTTTGGCCAATTACGAGTATTTTGAGGTTTGAATACTGAAATTTATCGACAAGCAGCATCAGAACTTGTTCAGAATATTTAATTTATGGTTCATATTCGATCGAGTTCTTGGCGAGTGGATGTTCTAGCCATTACATGAAGTTGGTTTCGAAAAAAAGTAGGTTTAATTCTCTTTCATGGTCACGCCACATCCACTAGAAATAAACTTTTTCTGAAGGCCAAGGTTGTAGGAAAGAAGCCAGCTTCAAGTCTTAAGGACAGAAGAGCAAAAAACTGGTTGGATCGGATACTAAGGCTGACTAAATTGTAAAAATCCATGAAAAATAACTTAGCTTTATACTTTTCCACGAATAATTAAATTAACAGCAATGCGTTTAGAGGTCACTACGCCATCTTCAGATATACACAGAGGTGCTTGATGATGGCGAAGCAACGTCGAAACGTGTTTCATATTGTTGTCATAAAGTATAATGGAGTATTACAAAAACTGCCATTTTGGAACAGACAATACTTCCAAAGGATGCGTAAATCCGACCCTTGTCCTCAATGACGCAGGTCCCCTTTCCTTGTCACCCTCCCCCCACTTTCACTCCCTGGCTAAGCGCCCGCATGCCAATACCCTGGTTTGAGCAATAGCCCTTAATGTGGGGAGCAATCTCAGTAACTGACCTCACGTCCAAACTTTGAAGGTTTGAAGGCGATGCCATTCACCTTGATCAACTAATGGTGCCCTTGGTGATGTCGGTACACGTTTATCCCGTGATTTACGCGCTATTCAGGGCAGTAAATTCATTGCCAAAATTCCTTTTTGCTCAAACACCGGCTAGCTCATATATTGATATTTTGCATAATAAATTTAATTGGCGAGATGAATTAATAATGAGGATCCGTTTTTTGAGTGGAATGAGTTTCGAAAAAAAAATATTTTGTTAAACCAATTCACCAGAGAATCTGAATTTTTGCATGGATTGATAAATAAAATATTTAACTCATGGTTAAATGTTTTCAATTTGGCGAGTCTGATTGATTTTCGGATGAAACCAATTTTTTTACCTAAGAATACGAGATCACCCATAAAATACGAATCGAAAAATTTTCTATCAAGCCTTATGATAGAATATGAGAAGGAAATGGAACTCTGAAAATTAGTTTTCTAACGCATTTAATTGAAGTTCACTTCAACACGCTAATTTGGCCTTTACAATATAAGCCATCAATCACGGATTAATGACTCGGAGTCGTCGCCTTGGCCCAAATGTCATCCAAGGAAAAGAGACGCCGATGGCATTCCAATGTGCCTATCCTTCTATTGAATGAAGGCAAGAATTACACGAAAGAAATATTATTATCAAAAAAAAATCAGATTTGTTCTAAAAATAATAAAATACATCTAAAATTTGGCAATAAAAGCTTTCATGACAAATTTATATTCCGGAAATAAAAGACAGCCCTGACAACACACAAAGGTTATCCTGAATTTATGAGGAACACTTTTTTATGCTGCAAGATTGCTATTAAACAATTAATAAGCAAAAAATAAAAATATTTAGTACAGGTATTTATGAATCTTATACGCAGAGTATGTGCGTTTTTCTAAACGTATTACTATAAACTGGATTACAGCCTGATGATAACGGTTAAACTAAGAAATTATTTGTCTTTTGACATATACGTGCAAGAAGATAGTAAAAATATTAACAACTGCCTAACTATACAATTTTCCTACCAAAATATAACCAGATATTATAAATAAATCACCCACCCAATACTATAAAAATAAGTTTTCTATAGTTCAGGACAAGATTTGAATATGCCACGAGCATATGAAATATACCACAGTAAATTGAATCGTGAATTAAACAGCTCTGATAAAAGCAATAAAACTGATAAGAGCAGCCCTAACGTTAAAGAATGTCCCATGAGATGCGAGAGGTATCTTTTGATGCCTACTAATTGAAATCCAGGTGAAACCTGTGTACAAAAAAGACTAATCAAATTTGAAGTAGACTAATGAGTATATAATTCAAAGGACGCATTAAGTTAGTAGCCTGTTGATCAATGAAGAAATACAGACAATACGACCGAGGAGCCAACCGGAACAAAGCATTTGCACGCGAATTTGGGACTGTAATTTGAAGAATGCACTGAATAGAAGGCGCACAAAAAGTGCCCTCTTATGGAATATAAACAGCCCATTACTGTTTTCTCAATAATCTCGGTAACAATTCAAGCCATCCATGCTAAAAACTTATTTGCTGATAACGAGTAACTTATTTCTCTTCCAACCAACTAAATATTACTATTCTGTTAAAAAAACGTAATTGGTTTTTCTTACACATTTTGCTCAATGCTCTGGTGAGGTCGGACTTTCAGCATAGAATGCGACGGAGAGTTTATGGCACTCATAAAACGCTTTTGCAATAGAAAGAACATCCGGTTATGACGGAGGATCCCACCTTTCCCTAATTCGAAAACTGGACTGGAAAATGCCAGCACACTGCCCACGTTACGTGTAAGTGAATCCTAGGATCCAGTTTATTGGTCTTTTGGCGATTTTAGGGATTTGCTGCGTAGACCTCTTGCAGAGAAAAACTGAGAAAAGGAGCGGACGTTGTTCGCTTATCTCAAGATTTCGGACAGGCAACCCAAACCCACAATCGGTTGTTCATTATAACCTACAACACGCATGGATATTATGGCACGCAAGTGAATTTCACACCAAACACCCTAAGAAGAAACTATTAATCGATTCGTCTCCGACTTCCTCAAAATAACATGCCCGATGCCACATAAATGAAATTCATGGTAATGAATCTCGGTGATCTTTTCAGTTCGAGACACCAGTTTCTGGTGATTTAGCGCGTACTGTATCGGAGATAATTACACCAATTTAATTTAGCTCCGACTCCAGTAGTCATTATTGAACGTGACAGCGGCGTGAGTTCGTCGCTGCGGATGAATGAAGTGTGAACACTGCTCTAATGACCGATAGCTCTCGCATGCGTACTTAAACACCGGAGGAGGTGATTCAAAATGGAAATGCTGCCTCAAGGAGAGGTGGCGTCCAAGGCGGGGCGGGGGATATAAAGGTGACTGGGAGGGCCTCTCCCCCTCCCCGCCAACTTTTTAGCTCTCTCGAGAATCTCCATAGGAAGGAAAACGGGTTCCGACGGAGACAGAGGGGGATATGGACTGGCGGAATGCGTTGGTAAATACATTCGTGGAATCTCTCCATCTCTCTTGAAATCTAGAACGAGCGGGAAGGTGGATTAGGGCCAATTTTAACGGAAAACAATCGAATCCCTTTTGCTTTGAGTGCAAGCGGTGGGTGAGGCACATTGCATTTAAAAACTCGCGAGGGCACGCTGAATGGAGGGGGTCTCCCCGCGTATAGTAGTCGAGACGTGGTTTTCTTTCTCTCCCGATGAATTCGAGCAGGGGATCCATTAGACGGGGGGAAGGGTGGAGCATCCGGGTGGAGGGAGCGAGACAGGCGCGAGAGGTGAAAGGGGATGATGTACGCATCAGAAACGAGAGGAATTCCAAAGATAAATTGTTGCTTGTGAAATGACTTATGTTTTACGTGCGACTACTTTCAACTGTTACTAACAATCTCGCCGTAATTATTCGCGTCTCGGCACTGAACCTCGAGCCTAATATCATGCCACCTCGTGAATTGTGCAATAAATAAAGGAAATGGCCAGAGTGATCGCAGCGCCAATGAAACGTTCCGACAACCTTCTGTGGATCTAATTACTTGATTTCATGACACATCATTAATTTTGCATTTATTACACCGAATGGTAAAGCGTCTTTTTTTACTCAATGGATATTTCAATCTCTATTGACTAAAAGGTTTTGTGGGGTAAGGATCTGGCCTCCTTATTGGAAGTGTGAATTTCTCTCAACGTTTGGGCTTAGTACTGGATGACCTCTACTATTAACCATAAAAACCGACCTTCGGGATAATGACCGAGGTTGCTCAGGGATTTGATTACAGAATTCAGTATCCTTCATCAACGGTTTGCAAACATGGTAAAATTATGAGTAATCGGTGATCAAGCAGTGATTATTTATAGCAGGTCTGTTGCAACTACCGATCTAATAATCTAGTCTAATAGATTAATTGCTTTCAGCTGTAAAGGGCAATTAGGGTCGTGCGAATTAACACCAACCCGTATAGTATACATCATCATACAATTTCACAAAAATCTCAATGAATGAATTCCTTCCGCTTCAACTCCTCCCCCCACACACTCTTTCCGCCCACGTGGAGAGCAAAGAAATAACCAGCAGGATAAAAAAACCTTTCGCAGCATATTCCACAAAAATGAACTTTCCATTGACTCGCGAGTCTCAACTAGCAGAAAACTGATTGACACTGCATTCACTAGGCTCAAAAATTCTGATGCTTTGTACTTAATCTTCAGACACATTGTACATTACCATAATATCTATTCGCTAGTTACCGATCTACTGACTAGTTGCTAAACCACAAGACGCAGCACCAAAACGCGTTGTTGATTAGCGCGGGAGGCATGAACGGAAGGACTCCTCGGTACTCACCTCGTCGTAGATGAAGTTGTCGATCTCCTCGAGGGGGCGCCCGTAGAGGCGCCTCGGGAAGGGTTCGAACTTCTCGGGCAGCACGGAGCCGTCCTCGACGGAAACCCGGCGTCGCGGCTGGAACCCGTACTCCCGAACCAACTGCACCGTCTTGTTCTCCAACCTCTCTAGAGATTCCTTCGTGAAGGGCTTCACCTGCGTCTTGCCTGTCGACTTGCGGCTGCTCCCGGCCGCATCCGAGGGCATGGTTATGGAGCTACCCCCGGGGGTCCCGGCCCCCGACGTCCCCCCCGTCGACCCCGCGGTCCCCGGCACGGCCGTCGGCCCCGCCGACGTACCCGACATGGTGTCACCCCCTCCTCACGCCACGAAGCACATTCACCAGCACTGTACGGGTCCCGAGAAGAGGAGCGGGCAGGCCAGCTCGAGCCGCCTTGGATCGACGACGCGCGCTCTCTCTCTCTGTCTCCCCTTCGCTCTCTGCCGCTTCCCTCCCTCTATTTATCGCGTCCCTCTGTCTCTGCTCACACCCGCGATAAACACCGGGAAACTTGAATCCACTCGCCCTTCCGGAAAGCGTCCTTCCCGGTGCCCCCGGCAACTGCCCCAACACAAGTCCTGTCGTCGTCGGCGGCAGACCACGGCAGAGTCCGCAAGAACGCACTCGCTCGCCCCACTCACGCAAACACACACGCACACAAATGGTCACACTCTTCCTTTCCTAGGTACAAAACAAAAAACAACTCTACTCTCTTGTAATATCGATGAGGGGATTCTCACGTCAGCAACAGCATTAAAACCACAACATCTGAGGCGGCGGATGATTGTTTCGAGAGCGCTAATAAACAGTCGATGGAACACGGGCGAGGAGAATTCGATCCACAAATCCGTCCAGGTTCCTTGGGAGTCGAGATAAAGTAGATGTTTTCAACAAATACTCAGTGTGTGTGTGTGTGTGTGCGTGCGTGAGAGAATGGGGGCGTGCGTGGGTTTTTGGGGGAAGAGGGCGGGGAGGAGGAGGTTGAGTCACCCTCATGGGCGGCGGCGGCACCGCTGATTCTTCTTCCGCCGAGGGCCCACCGTCGTCAAAGAGGAGAGACCCAGTCGAATGGCGACGCGAGGAATTCAACGCGCGGACAAGGACAGTCCCTCGGAGGATTTTCTCGGAGAGGGAGTGTGTACGAACGTATGTGAGAGGGTTTGTGTGTGTGTTTACGTGAGAGTGTGTGTGTGGCGCGCGCAAGGTTTCCGTCTTCGTCCGTTCCTATATCGCTCGCTCAGGTACAGTTTTTCGTGTCGTCTTATCTCTATCACATCTCCTTGGTCCGATTGTGCTTTCGCCTGCGTCGTCCTTATTTAGGGACGCGGATAGAAAGCGGGGCACAGGCGAATTAAGCGGTGAATGTTAGGTCCGATGCGATGGGATATTATATATTCCTTTGGAAATTTCCTATTAAAAATGGAGGAGATAACATGTATTTATATCTTTGTATATATATATGGCTATTTAATGAGTTAATAATCGAAAGAAGATTGGATGAATGAACAAATTTACTCGAGAATCTCAACTACTCGAAAGTATAGGAGCGCTAAAATGAATAAGCTGTCCGCCAGGGGAGAGGAAAAGAGAGAAAGATATATTCTGCGATTACAATTGAATGCTAAAAAATAATCTTTGATTATTAATAATCACTTTTACTCTGATTATACGACGATTGAACAGGTTTGATTCTTTTTCTTTAATCTATCTAACAGCGTCACATGCGAAACCTGCAGCCAAATACTAAACTATTCGATAAAAACCGATGGCTCGCACCGAGAAAATTTCCTTAAAATAAGTTCCTTAGCTAACGCCTTTTTTTTAGAATTTCAATATTATTGCGGAAGAGATTAAACTACTTTTTCGGTTTTCTGCTAACGCTATAAATATTTTCGGCAGAATTCATTGCGGTGACAACAACAAAGGGCCCTGAAAAAAACTTCCCCAAACAAACGTTCGAGCTCACATATTCAGCATCCAGTTAATCAAGTTTGACTGAATAATTAGGTTAAACGTTTGCTTGTTGGTCACTGTAGGAATCACAGGATAAGGCAGTTTGAGTGAGACGTCCACAGCGTCCCAGTGCCCTCGCGTCCCCCGCCGCCTCAACCTACCTCGAAGGGCACGGCGCGCGAGAGACAGAAACTGGGGGGTGATGGGGGAGAGGGGGCTTATTTCTTCGAGGCGAAATCATCGCGGGGGAGTCGAGAGAACGGGGAGCGGGCACGACACGGGGGGCCGCCGTCAGTCTCGGGAGTCGGGCGGCGATCGATCGGATGCACGCTCGCGTCAGGCCGGTCGCCGGCGACGACCCCGCCGCCACCATGCCGCCCTGTTCCGCCACTAGTGCCGCTTCGCTCCCGGCCGGAGGGCGACTCCTTCCGGAGGCGGGCGAGCGGCCCCCTGGGTGCCTCCACACGCCTCCCCCAGGGGCCCATGGCGGCGGGGCTCGGGAGAGGAGGGGGAGATGAGGTGGTGGCAGGAGGCACCGCGGATCAAGTTCTCGCCCATCTACGCGTGGCGTCTCTACTCGGCCTTCGGGATCTCCTCGTGGGCGGGAGAGGAGGAAGGGGCGAATTCGACCTCCGCCGGGTGTGTGGGAGGGGAGGGAGAGGGGGGAGGAGAGGAAAAAGGCACGACTGCTACTGCTGCTGCTTTTACCACCACCACTGCTATTAATTCTACTGGTTCTGCTGTGGCCGACGGGCGAGCGGAAGGCGGCGAGGCGAGAGCGTGGGGTCTCCGGCGGAAGGACGAGGGCCGGAGGAGGCGGGCGGCGCCGGGTTGGGGCAGGCCGCCGTTATTGGTGCGGTGGCTCGGCACCCGCTCCGGGAAAACGCAGCGCGGCCTCGTCGCCCCGTGATGACGGGAGGAAAGTGCGGAGGAGTGCCCTTTGGTGCGCGGCGGATCCCTTTGCCTCCGCCCGCCGAGCTCTCCTCTTCGCCTCTCGGTGCGGGGGACGCATCATCTCCCCCGTCCCATCGTCTCTCCTTCTTCTCCCCCCCTGCCACCCGACGCACACGGAGAGAGAGAGAGGGCCTTCCTTCCTTCCCGGAGGAGCGCGGGAGAGAGAGGAGGAAGGCAGGCAGGCCGCACACCACCAACTCACACACACACGCATACACACACACGCGCGCGCAAAAAGTCCGCCTCTTGCTCTTCTTCCGAGTCGCGGCGTCCGCCTCCTCCTCCTCTCCGCGGCCCGTGACGTCGGGAGCGGTGACGTCGTCAGGGTGTTGCAGCGGCGGCCCCGACCCGGCGTTCGCTTCGCCGGGGCCTCCCTTCCCCGCTCCTTCCCCTCCCGCCCCTGCCTCTCTGCGACCTGCGCGGAACCCTGACCCCTTCCCCTCCCTCCCCTTATAACCCCTTTCCGCTCACCAAAACCCCCTAGAGCCGCCTCTGCAGCAGAACCGGCAGAGAGAGAGGTGGTGGTGGTGGGGAAGGGGATCGAAATCGCCTTTTGGAGAGCGGGGGTGCTGGCGGCGAGGGGTGGGGTGGGATAAGGGCATAAATGGGACGAGGGGGGGTAGCTGGAGGGTGGGGGCGCTCTCTCGGAGGGATTTTGCTGGAATGGCGAAGAGACCGAGTTAGGTCGCGTACGTGAAGGAGGCGGTGGTTGTTGTTTCGCGTGCTCCTTGTTTTTCTCCTGGGGTGTCTTTGGGCGGAGGGTGGGTGGGCAGTGGGCAAGCGGCGATTAAGAGTAGGAAACCGGGCGGGGGAGAGAGGGGGCTGGTCGCAATGATTTACGCCAGGTTTTGGAGCTGGAGGATGAGAGGGCAGGCCGTAGTAGGATAGAATGGTAGGGAGGTTTGAACGCTGCTGATCAACTCTATAAAATAACCACTTGGTAACTTTCCACGGAACACGGAATAATTCATTGTCGCTTGGCACACCCTGTGTCCGTCGTAAAAAGAAATTACATCATCATCATCGTCCTCATCAGGTGCGAGGGTAGGAGTTGGACGTGGGGCCAACCGTGCACCCTGTGGCGGGAAGTGACTCCGTGGGGGGAGCGGGAATCGCAAGGGGGACTCGGGGTTAAAAGAAGGAGGCGGTTTTCGACGATTTTGGGCGCCAAAAATATTATTCCTTTTGTGAAAAACATTGCGAGTGAATATTCATAACTGCCACCTGCAAGGGGTTACCGCAAGCATTGGGAAGCCTAATAATTGAAAGGATCTACATGAGGAAGTCGAAGTATTGTCCCCTGATCGAAGTTTATTTAAATATGGAACTCACGGTAATTTGTAATGGGCAGAGAAACAATATTAAATTGAATTTACCGCGAATCCATTTTCATTACGTGACAATTATTTACTAAGACTTAAGCATTCCAGCGTGGAGCGAACAAGTTACTAGACGAAGGGTAAACGACGCCGACACCATTTCAAGTGAGTCTGTCCATGTGTAAAAATTTTAAAAATTATTTGACTTGAATGAATTGAAATTTTAGCCTAGATTCAAGTAATATTTTATAATATGATAAATATTCTAACGAATCCATTCGCAAAACTGTGGATATGTCATCGTAGAAAAACGACGCATGGTTCTTCACGACTTTATTCCCTATTGTGCTAAATAATTCCGTCTCAAAAAATAGATTTAAACGTAAAATTCTCAGATTATGATCGGATTTGTGTCAGTAGGACCCTTTGGGCGGGTGGGGAAAACATTCCCTAAGAATGCTTGCACTTTGTTTTCTCTATGGCCAGGGAATACAAATATAACACAATAACTTTATTTCTTTCTGGTTTCATTGAAAACGATATATTACGTATTTCTCTAATGAATTTGACGATTGAAAACTATAATTATAAACAAAGGATTGATTCATTTGACGACAAAAGACTTGAAATACAAAAAACCTAAAATGGAATATTATTTTTTTTGGGGTCTATTTCAATGAGTATAATGACTTTCATGCATGGTTTCCACAGAAGGTCAGCACTGTGAAGTCATGATAGTTTGAAATTTCTACCAGGAGGGTTATTTATCTGAAAAAAATTTTAAGCCCGAGATGGATTAAGGGAAAAATGTTTATTCATGTCACTCACTGTTTGACGCAGTGTTGTTTTGCAGTTCCATTTAATTTGCATTATTAATTTCCGTTGTAATATCCATAATCTGAAGAATGATTGAGTCTTCGAGTTTGAATTCAAGAAGAGACAACGAAACTTACCCATCACAGCTTGACATGTATGCCCGGAAGGGTAACTGGGGATGGTGTACGACACACCGAACTGCCGGATTAAGAAAACAAAAATTTCCCATGCGTAGTTAGGATTTGAGTTGGGCAGAATTATCAAAAGAGTCCATTACTTAAAAGAAAGACGGTGGATAAGCTAAAGCCTACCTAGGTATGACAAAGGCTGCTTAGAAAACGGAAAAACTCGGCAAAACCCAATCCAGGACTCAGCCTCAGAACTAAGAGGAAGGTTATTATGAGTTTCGTCACTTTGACCCGAATCAACTGAACCGTATACGCTTATTAAACCCTTTGAAGGTTCACCATCCGTAGTAATTCCGGAAGAAAACCTATCGTGTGGCTTGGAATTAGTCAACGTCTCCTTCAATTCATGAAATTTGTCGCCTTTTTTATCAGAATCCCTATTCTCTCATTTTACTTTGCTCACCACACCCATCGTATTCCCACCAATCAAAACATTTGCGTGCTCTTCTTTGCGATTCATGCTCTAACCCTCAAGTTGGCTTACGCCAATAAATACAAAATCTTCATTTCAAAGCTAGATAAAATAAATGTACCATAATAATACGAATTTTCGTGAAGCAATTGGCAATTTAAAAAATGAGGGTAAGCTTCGACCAACCTACAAATCTGTAAAAATTCAGTCAACAATTATGTCATCATCGCCAGCATCAGTACTATTGAAATCCTAAGATTGATTTCCTGCAGTTCCTTCCTATTCAGTGCTAACAAAAATTAGGTGGATAACTAAACATCGGAGGAGAAACAATATGATCTTGTGGTAAACTATCTCAAAATTCTACGAAATAAATGGATTGGGAATATTAAACTCAAATTTAGAACCAATAATCTAATATACAACTCTTTTGCTCTGCGGGCCATGGAGGATAAAAGTGGCGGAGTGAAGAAGATGGAAGCAATGAGCGTGAGACTCACAGAGGAGAATAATGAAGATCAAATGGATAAACTGAAAGAAAAGCCCCTAGTAAGATCTATCGAAAAAAGTAACGGAAGAAGTGTAATCGCAAAGGACATATTCAGGGACGCAATAGCTTGCTAATTGCGTTCGTCAAAGGGAACAAGAAAAGCTGCAGCTAAAGATCCAGGATGAGCTATGCGGATCAAATTAGGGCAGACGTGAAAGAGAAGAAATATGGAGACGTAAAGGGGAGAGTCGATAGGAAAGGAATTAAGCGGAAGGCTGTGTCGAATCGATACGAAGATTGATGACCCTTAATGATGATGAACACGATGGAACCAAAGCGGCGATTCTTCGCGAAGTATCGAGGCGAGTCTTATGACTTGAATCGATGCACTAAACATTTAATAATAGAAATCGTTCGCAGAGAATCGAATTGAAGCGTATTGTAGGATAAGAATCGAAATTAATGGTGTGAAAATTATGATTGACTCGAATATTCTAATCTTTCGCGGTTAAGTTAAAAGCAATCCATCAAGGAAGCAAAGTGATGACCTGTTTAAATCAGAGTTATCGTACACTGAATAATGAAAATTGTTCGCCACATCAAGACTTAAAAAATGGAAACACATTACAAAACTCTTATTACTGGAACAAGAAGACGTTATTTTTTCATGCATAATATTTTATTTATAGAAATAATACTACAATTAAACAAAAAGTAAGAGTTTAATGCATAGGAAACTTTTAAAGTTGTATTTTCAGTTTTTATGGTGCATCAATCATATTTTTGATATTACTGGAAAAAATCCAGAATACCATCTTCATTTCTTATGATTTTTGCGAAACCATAACCGGCTGATCTAATTTTGGGCACTATTCGCAGAATATCCTTCAACGAATTTATCGAGATACCTCTTTCTTATGGCCTCTTCACATTCATGAGAGTAAGGATTCTCCCCATATTTGCATTATGATCAACTATAGAAAAATAATCTCCAAAATCACCAATAGATATACAGAAACTTGACTCGAGACTTAAATTTCAAGGTGAACTCACCAAATATTATTTTTTAAGTTCTATTTTACACATTTGATCAATACAAATCAGTAAAGAAAAAGACAGGTCCCTAAATTGCAATCGGTAGTGACGAGTATTTAAGCAAAACATCAATTAAAAGCATGATATCAATGTTTCGATCGAAATTTCAACTAAAAATACGAATACTAATGTGAACTACTCAAAGTTCATGGTGCTGTCAGACATTCGCGAATGTCTTTGATGTCATCATGACTATCCTTCCGGGATAATTTTGCTCCTAAAAATTGGGACAACCCTCATTTTCCGAGACATGTTGCAAACTAGTTGAGGGAAAGAACGCGTAATCCCATACTTTCGTGTTTAGATCTTTCCGGTCAATGATTCTGTCGGAGGACGAGGAGAATTTTTGAATCCACAGTATAAGAATTTCAGCATGAACCAGCGCCACAAAAATAAACCGAGTCGCATTTGACATAAAGTGTACTCTTATTGGAGGGAATTAGTATCCAGAAGAATCGAATATACATAACCAAGATGGAAACAACCACGTTTGAGGGAGCTCGCGTTGAAATAATCGATTTTCTCGGGGCAATAACTGTGTCACCCATAAGGGCGCCTCATCAATAGAGAATGTGAGCTGATCAGAAGGGTGGGAAGTACTTTTAGTGATAGTAGAGAGGGCACAGAGAATGGACCCGACCAGGGAATTGAAGTCAAACTGGGAGGAAAAAAGGAGGACTTTAATTATTTACAAGACTCACTCTGAATACTTGTTAAGATTGGAACATGAGGCTTCACTGCTCATCAGATGCCGCTAATTCCGAGTTGCAACTCGCTGCATGTTGATTGGAGGAAGCCAGGGAAGGGGAAGGAAGGGGGAGAAGAAGGAGGGGGAGGGGAAGAGAGGGGAATGATGTTGCGAAGCCGAAGTCGAAGACTTCTCTAATCGCACTCGAGTTCCATTTGAAGCCGTCCCAATTAACGCCGCCTCGATTTTAGTTAGTCTTAACGTCGGACCTAAACCCCGGAGTTACGACTCGTCCTAATATGCAAGTGCGCGGTGTCTTCTAATATCTTGGAAGTTGATTTTGAGATGACTTTTTTTCAGTGAAATGTGAAGTAATGGGGTGCAATCATTATTCCCAGCAGCTATTTGAAATGTAGAGTACATATTATTATGTACAAAAAAGTATGAATGATACAGAACATCCACTCAAATATTACGAGATTATATCTCTATCTGAATTTCTTACCGGCGCTTGAGGTGTATTTATTTAAAAAATTAACTTAAATCATGTGTTGGGGAAACAAGGAAAAAATGCGTCATGTAATTTGCTTGAAAATGACTTGGCCTGTTGCGGCTGCGAAACAGCTATTCATGCGCTAGGGTTGTTCAATTATTGCAACTTTCCGAAAAGAACGTGATTCATTGCGACCAAAGTTTAGATGGTTTCATTCCATCGTTTCCAGTTAGGAGCCTCCGATGATGATGATGCAAACAAAGCCTTTCAAATAATGGTTGCTTGTAGTTAATGTAAAATGGTGAAAAATTGCAATTATTGGTCACTGTTCATGCACTATTTCTATCACACGACGCATAAAACTCGAAATCGATTTTTTCGCGAGTTTTGGTGCGAAACTAAGTGACAACATCGATATTATTTTATGAGGAACATGAATAATCGAAATCCTTCGGTTTTAGCACTGGATAATATCAAATAGAAAATCAGGGATTTCATAAGATTTCGAGAATTTTCTGAGAATTCTTTTATGGGATGAATGTACACAGTCTTATCTACAAAAAAAGAGAAAACAGATGATGGGGATTCTGAGAGGAGACGTAAAGGAAAGCTTTACAAAGACTTCCATATGGAGCGTAACGTTGTATAGTTCTGAAACTTGGTCTTTGAGGAAAACTTTGGGTGAGGATTGGAGGCGTTTAGGATATGGGTATCGGAAGAATGGAGAAGAGAAGTTGAATGGAGAGGACGGCAAACGGAAAAGGCTCAATGTGGCTGTGAAGAGAAAAAGGGAGAGATGTGGAAGGAATTCGAGGAAGGCGAAAGTGGTTAGAGAAGATATTGAGGGACATTTGGAAGCTGGCGCCTGTAATGACACGAAGATTATCTGAGCAGAGGGGTTGAGAGGGCGAGACGATAAGTGTTTTCGACAGCATGAAGGTGTTTTTTTTCAATAATGGGTTTGAAAGGACCAGAACGCAGCATAAAAGGTAAGTCTGTTATGCAAAAGTTTTACAGAACTCTTTATGACGATGTGACTATGTTACAAAGAGTCTGAAACTAACCCCTATATAACAAACTAAAAATAATAATTATTATTAAAATCTTAAATTTGACAACATCTGGTATAAAGTCGGTGTAAAGAAAATAATAACGAAATTGTCATCTTTACCTTATTTAAAGATATTTTATGAAATAATTTAAGCAATTCAAATTCAGAATTAAAATTAATATTCTTCATGTTTATTTTTCCTGAAGCGCTCGTCAAATTTGTTACTTACTGGCTCAGTAAAAATTCGTTACTTTAATGTTATCGCTGGAAGTCCTTATATTCTCATTTCCTTCTCCAAGTTAACAAAATTCTAAATTGAATATGCCATATCCTCCAATAGTTGAATGAAAACTGGTATTATTTACGAATTTAGAAAAAGCCTTGTATAATATATCAGTTTTTTAGGAATATAACTTCCTTACGAGTATCAACATCACTTTTTCTTTAAATCTGGCATAAGACATTTCCTTGAACTTCGTTTCGTCACTAAGTTACCCTTTTGCCTTTTTAAATACTTTTACTCCAATACTTTTGCCAAGAAAAATAATTTGGGTAATAACAAGTTTTCAAACATACATTAAAAGTCTAATTTTATTGAAATATTTTGGTAAACACTCACAACTAAGCGGAAACCTGTAATCTCCTATTCTCCAAATCATTACTCTAATAATCCTCTATACTTCATCAATTATAAGCTTTGAACGGTGATGTGAATTTTACAGGAAACTTATAATAGGGATCAAAGAATAGATTCAAAGTCAAAGTCACTCAAAGGAGATTTTTTAGTCGTTATCAAATAATTATCGAAAATATTTTCGCTCGAGGTTCACAAAATAAAAATGTTCGCTCCTGGTCTAGCTCAATGGAATATTCAACTTCCTTTGTTGAGTTTTCTATTTAATCTTTTAGTCTTTGAACTATTTAGTGGTGGAGTGTTCAATAACATTTGCAGTATTTTGTATCCACATTTAGTAAGATGAAAGGGTTAGGGGAGAACCTGAAGGTTTGATCGGGTGGTGACAACAGCGGCTGAATAATATTTCATGCAATTTTGGAGAAAATATATTATTATTAGGAGATAAAAACGAAAAAAGACAAGATTATAGCCTGTTATATAATTTTAGAAGGACTGTTCAATCCAGGGAAAGGGTTAAGTAAATGTTAATGGATGTAATTATTTTGATCCCCTAAATTTTATCACCGCCTTAGATGGCATTCTTTTCGCCAACTACACAGCTAGTCGAAACTGGGAATAGTGCACCGGAGTACGTATCTTTTACAAATTAATGCACCTATTTAGAGATTTCCGCGTTTATGGATCCGAAACAAATAGTTTTGTGTTGGAAAATAGCCTCTGGATTGGTGTGGATTGCTTATTTAGAGGGAAATTAGTAAAACCTCATTTAAATTATCTATGTTTTATACTAAGTTACTTTTGTATTTTACCCAGTAGTTAAAGTTTATTTAATTTATCATAAAAACTACCACTCTAAATTAAGAGATAATGCAAATGACAAAGCCACTACATAGTTTTATAATGAATAACGTCATTCAAAATCAGTATCATCGGGTAAAATCGCTGCTTTGTGGAATATATGCCAAAATACCCTGTGGCAAAGAACATTTTTTTCGCATTTAATTTTGTCTAATATTGTACTTAATGTATAATTTATACATAAGTACTTCTTTCTTTGAACAACTCTTGCATTTGATGGATAGAGTAATAATGTTAAATACATTCTACTTATGTCTAAATACATTCTACCTCCCTTCCAAAATATATATTCATTTCCTCAGTCAGCTTCGGTAACCATTTTTCCCCGACGCACAAAACCACGATCCATATTTAAGATTTCCTGCAATCCTTTGTTGACATCCTTAACCAGCGCTCCTGTCATCACCTTCTTTCACCTTAAAAAGTCTCCTGGTTTAGCACAGTTTCTCTTCTAGTGTCAATTTTACATTAATATTTTGTTCCAATCACTTCTAAAAGTAGTAAACAATGCATCTTCTTTAATTTACACCCTATAATTCAACATCTACATCCACACAATACCTCGCAAGCCGCCGCAAAGGGCGTGTGGTGGGGAGCGTTAGGTCATCACACGTGAAAAAGAACAAACCACATGCAAAATCAAAACACATTCATGCAAACCTACACCCACAGAGGCGCATACATTCATGCAAAAACCCTTTCAACTTACACGCATGCAAATACATATACTATCAATTCACAAACAATTGCGCCTTAGGATGTAGTAATAAATTTATCCAAAAACGTGCAAGCTAAAATTTATGAGAAGCGAAATTCCACCACCACATGGACATGCAACATACAATGGTCTCCTTCCCTAAGGACACAGGTAGGGAATGTGACCCAACGCTGCAGGGCGGGAGGATCCCCCAAAACGTTCTTAACATAGAATTTGTCTTTCTCTTTCTCAAAAATCTCGGAACAATTGTTTTGCATACATTGATTCTCAACCAATATTTATCACGCAGCTTTTACAATACTTTTTTCAGTGATTATATTTTTTTTTGCTGTCTGACTAACTGAAGTTCGAACACCCGCATCCTGACTGATTTTATGGATTCCTCACTAACTTTCATTCCTATCTCAAACTCCTCTCCATACTCTTCGTCCAGGTTAATCATTTTCCGAGCATTTCATTCCTCGTGCATTCCGTATTCGCATTCATCTACCATATTTTACCAGCCTGAGTTTGACGTTGCCTTTCATTATTCTTAAGTTATGATCTGAATCCGTATCCGTTCCCGGAAATATGGGTGCATTGATTGCGATGCTCCTAAATCTGTGTGTAGCCATAATAGCCTAAATAATACTCGTATTTCTCTGAATCCACACGCACTTTCCACGAATATATCTGTGTTTCTTCAGGCGATTGGGTAGCTAAGATGAAACCTTTTCTCCTGCAGAACTCCATTAATATCTCTCAGCGGTCATATATATATATATATATATATATATATATATATATATATATATATATATATATATATAATGGATGAGAGAAGAAGATGGAAGAATGTTAACACAGAGTTAGGCAAAATGAAGTACAAAGAGTTAAACAATAAATTGAGGAGGGCCACAAATAAAGCAAAATAAGAATGGTGGAAAACGCAATGCAAGGATATGGAAAGTTTACAGATGAAGGGTGAAATTGGTGCGAAATAGAGCAAGGTTAAAGGCAAGATCTGTGCTAACAGTTAAAGATAAGTGGGGTAAGATAATAGTTGAACCAGAAAAAATCCAAACGAGACGGAAGGAATATATAGAAACACTGTATGGTAAAGAACTTAGGCCGACAAGGTTAGACATAGAAAAGGAACATGACGTAGAAGAAGATAGCTTAGGACCAGGCTTACTCGACGATGAAATAAAAAGGGCATTAAAGGAGATGAAAGCAAATAAGGTCGTGGGGGTAGACAACATTCCTGTGGAACTGCTGAAATGTTTAGGAAAATGTGGGAAGAAGACTCTATATGGACTGATTCGTATTATCTATGAGGAAGGTACCTGGCCGGAAGATTTTGTGAGATTACTGTCATTTCCTATTCCGAAAAAGGTAAAGGCTAAATCAAATGAGGACTACAGAACAATTACAACAACAGCTAAAGTTATTCACAGGATCATAAACAAAATAATAGAGAGTAAGGCAAACGATTACTTAGGGGATGATCAGTTTGGGTTTAGGAAGGGAAGAGGTACGCGTGATGCCAATGCAGTAAAGAGATCACTAATCGAGAGGAATATAGAATACAATCAGGACGTTTTTGCCTGTTTCGTAGATTTCAAAAAAGCGTTTGATAGAGTGAATTAGGAAAAATTAATACGTGTATTGCAGAAAATAGGAATGGATTGGAGGGACAGGAGACTGATCCGCAACCTGTACATGCCTCAGACTGCTCAGGTGCGAGTGGGGAACGGAGAGTCCGGATGGGCAGTGTTAGGAAGAGGGGTAAGGCAGGGTTGCCCATTGTCACCGGTGCTGTTCAACGTACATGTGGGAGGAAATGATTAAAGAGTCATGGTAAGAACTGGAGGTAGGAATTAAAGTCGGAGGGGAATTGGTAAAATTGATTAGGTTTGCTGAGGACCAAGCGTTAGTTGCTCAGTCAGCCAAAGGGTTACAAGCATTGCTGAGTGAATTGGAGATTCAGTGCGATAGATATGGGATGAGAATTAATATTAATAAAAACAAAGATTATTAGATTTTCCAGAAAGCAAAAGGCTAAGCTAAACATTAAAATAGGAGGGAAAAAGATATAACAGGTGGAACAGTTTACATATCTCGGAAGTATTTTGGACCCATACGGTCAGTGTAGTAGGGACGTAAGGAGAAGAATTGTGGTAGGTAAGGAGGCTTTCTCAAGGAGGAGGGAGTTGATGACGGGGACTTTGAGTAGGGATGTTAAGACAAGACTCTTAAAAACTCTGATATGGAGCGTAGCTATGTACGGCTCAGAAACGTGGTCGCTGAAGCAGGAGGATAGACGTAGATTGCAGGCTTTTGAAATTTGGGTGTGGAAAAGAATGGAGAAGGCGAAATGGACCGAAAGGAAAACAAATGAGGAAGTACTGGAGATGGTGGATGAGGAAAGGGGTTTGTTAAGAGAAATCCTATGGAGGCAGGAAAGATGGATGAAAGGTGTATTGAGCGGTAGTGGAATGTTGAATAAGGTAATAGAGGGGAGAATGTTGGGCAAGCGAGGAAAGGGCAGGAACAGGATATGGATGTTGGACGGGATGAAGGGAGGAAAGAAGTACACAGAGATGAAGAGGGACCTGATGTAGATTAGGTTGCTGGATTGGGCTTTGTTTGGAGTTGCAAAAGGTTTATTTGATAGTTGTGTCCATCCAAAAACCTACCTTAACCGGTAGATGACCTAATTATACATATACATATACATATATATATATATATATATATATATATATATATATTTATTATTATTAGGTATTCTACCGGTTAAGGTAGATTTTTGGATGGACACAACTATCAAATAATTATTTTGTAACTCCAACCAAAAACCAATCCAGCAACCTACTCTACATCAGTTCCCTCTTCATCTCTGTGTACTTCTTTCCTCCCGTCCAACATCCCTATCCTCTTCCTGCCCTTTCCTCGTTTGCCTAACATTTTCCCCTCTATTACCTTCTTTAACATCCCACTACCGCTCAATATGCCTTTCATCCATCTTTCCTCCCTCCATAGGATTTCTCTCAACAAACCCCTCTCCTCACCCACCATCTCCAGTACTTCCTCATTTGTTTTCCTTTCGGTATATATATATATATATATATATATATATATATATATATATATATATATATATATATATATATATATATATTATTATTTTCACACATAGAAATATACATATAAGGAAAGGGGATAGGAAAACACATAAAAGACCAACACAGGAAAGGTGGGGAAAGCGGTATTGAGCAGATCACAAATGTAAAAATATTTCCTTATCCGGGATTTGAACCACGGAACTTCCACTTTCCGGGCGGATTCTCTACCAGTTGAGCTAATAGATCCGGAGGTATCTCCCTATCCTTGAACTCAAATCTCGATCGAATGACCTTCTCAGGCCTCGTCCCACCTGTATACCCATCCGGACCCCGAATCCGAGGCCGAGCGGGCATAGGGAGGTAGGACGGTCCGAGAAGGACGATCGGCCGGATTCAGTTCGGAAGGGACATACCTCCAGGTCACATTACGTGACAATTCTTTTATTAGTGAAACGTACAGTAACATTACATTGTTATTATTAAACACCACTCCCCGGCAACGGGAAAAACTATACATAACGGCCATATTATCCACAAATATGTTTATAGCCATTTAGATCTGCGATCTTATAAAGCGCCAAAGTGCTCCGATAGATGTTGCCCAAAGGATGGCGTTATATGGCTGTTTCACCCACCAAAGGAGAAATAGACGGCACACAAGAAGGGGAAAGGATAGTAGAAAAGCATTCAAACACGAAATCACGCCATACGGCGAACAGATATTCATTCACGTAGAAATAGACATAAGGAAATGGGAAAGGAACACACGTAAAGGACGAACACAGTAGAGGTGGGGAAGGCGGATTCAGGCAGATCACTAATGTAAAAATATTTTCCCCTTAATTGGCCAAGAGATGGCGTTAGGGAGCTGTTTCACCCACCATAGGAGAAATTGACGACACACACAAGAAGGGGAAAGGATAGTAGAAAAGCATTCACACGAAATCATAAAGGATAGGAACGGTTCGTTTCATGGCACGCATAGCCAGAAAAAGAGACCAGCCACATTCACATTCAAACACGAAACGTCGAAACGTAAACTACATACCGTAAGTGTCCTTTCTTTGTGTTTCTGTGTTTTGAATATTCTGTATCTTTTTGTTTGTGTGCATCGTGGTTGTTATCTATGGGGAGGAAATTAGAAAAACCAATCATGTATAAATCCGGAATTAAATGAAAATGGCGGAGCCATTAAGATGAGCATAAGACAAATTCTTCTCCCTAAGAATGTATGCTAACTACCTTCCAACATCTATCATTTACTGTTGATTCCGTGGCCAAAAAAGTTGAATTGTTCGATATTTCCATACCATTACTCTCATTAAGGGAAAACTATTTGAATGTGAGGCACTGTACCGTCATTCAATCATACTGTTAATCAATTTTTATTGCAGCAATTCTACGAATCCAGTAGTCATATAAAGTGCATTAACCTCGGGAATAAAAGAGACATTAATACTAGTGCGACATTAGAATGATCCATTAAATAAAGGCATCGGGTGAACTAGGGCGTTTAATTCCTTTCGCCGCATGGAGTTCTCGAATATAAATGTTCGCGGGCCATAGAAGGTCGGACTGAGTTGTTCATTGAAAAAGCCATCATTGGAAATCGAACCAAATGCTAACGCATGTATGAGGAGACGATCCAGCATTTACCCACGCAATCCGAATGCGCCAGATTGCCATAGTCATCGCTGGCAACAGACAGTCAGTTGTTTGATTATTATCTCACCTCTGAGATATCAAGAAACAGATAATCATTTCATACTAGTACACATAATAGGCACCTTTTTATTCACATTTATAGACGAAACCTCGGGAACGTGATATATGCGAGAACCCAAAAAATATTTACGAAAGTTGACAACGGAAGACAGCGAGCCGTATTTATTCGCTAACTGAACTCCGCGCCGCATTAAACACTCACAATGATAAAAAAAGACAGTTACTTCGCACACGGAGGAAATGAATAGCGAAATGTGGGAAAATTTTGAATATTTATTTTTATTGTTATTTATAAAATAAACAAGAAGAGAAACTGGAATGTAAGTTGTGCGAGGTGATTGTTTTTCGTGATTCCAGAGCAAAAAACCTGGTGCGAATTTTCCCCGAGGCCATGTTATACATATGCGAATAAATAATTACTCTAAGCGGGACTCACATAGTAGTGGTGCTGGGGCTTTAGTCGAAACGTAGGCGGTTCACTTGGTGGAGAAATGAGGAAGGGGCAAGAGGAAGAACGGGAGAGGAGGTAGGTATTATAATATGAGGCTAATATATGTATAAAAATATTAAAACAACGAGTCCTATCATTTGAACGTGTGTCTATTTCATGCCTTTCTTATAGATTTATTACGGTCATTGATGCTGTGGAAGCCAATGAAAACGAGAGCGCTACAGTTTAATTTAAACCATCCCTGCTCCTCATTTCTTTCCGAATTTGGCGGAAGGCGAATTGACCTTTACGGCCCCTCCTCAGCTATCAGCGGCATCGGACGGGGAAGCATTCATTGTGGCCAATGCTTACCTCATACGATTTTTAGAGAAAGCCTAACGCTGTTTTACAGGGTGTATATTACTATATTGTACACTTAAATGATATCACCCTGAGGGTGGTGATATATCCCGTTCTTAAGATGGAATTTGGCAATGAAAATGCTAACAAAAAAGCTCTGGAATATTCCTGTCGAATTCCCTAACCCCATTGCAGTCCCGACTTGGCCCTAGCAGACAATTTCATAGTCCCAAAAGTGTAATATACCCTCAAAGGATACCACCATTGGACCCTTGATGCAGTCAAAAAGCTTGCACGCGTGCCCTTAAGGACTTACGACATTCCGCCGGCCAAGGAGCCTTCGACTCGTGGAAAAACTGCTGAAAAAAGTGCGTCGACGCTCAAGCAGAGATATACTTTGTAGAATTCTGAGGCATTTCAGCAATATCTGAGATATATTTCATTTTTTCAAAACTCTTCCTGATAATTTTTATCCATACCTTGTGGCTTTATCCATATATTGCGCCAAATATCACTGTGCATCGATCTTAAAGGGATGTTCCGTGATGAATTTTGAGGCATTTCAGCAATATCTAAAATAAACCTATTTTTCCAATACTTTTCATTCAAAACATCTATTTAAATTTTCGATGAATGCAAAATTAAACAAAAAAACGTTCCAAAAATTCTATTTCTTTTTTTCATTTTTGAAATTAGAGCTGTTTCTCTAATTTGTTGTTAATAAAACCTTTGTTTCCACTTACAAGTAGTTATACGTAATTGCTCCCAGAAATTACCAGAGCAACAAAGTCAATAAATATCGAATTATAAATAAAAAAGTTGGCTATTTTCATGATCGGTATTTTGTGTATGCTCTTGTAAAAATGTTTTATCAATGTAGAAACAGCAGTAATTCCAAAATTGAAAAAAATAATCCAAATTTCTTGGAAGTTTTTGTAAGTTTAATTTCAAATCCTTCGATAATTTAAATATGTACGTATATTTAGTAACTTTTTTTAAACAAGCCATTTTTGTTTATCGGGAACTCTATAGTAGTAACAACATCTTCATATTCACCACCAACTTCCCATCGCCTTATACGCATTCGTTCAAGCATCCATATAGAGGTAGATTTTGGGCGGTCATTGACGACTATTGCTTTCTACACATCGGGAGGGATTCCTTCCGTTTGCCCCACATAATTTCCTTCATTTTTCGGTAACTTCTCCATACAATCATGCCATCTAAAAAGCCTTTGCCTTCTCTCTTCTTTCCTCTACCCCCCTTACCAAACGTTTCCCCTTCTATCACGCCCTTCCTTAGCTCACGACCTTTCAATATTTCCTCCGTCAATTTTCTCTGGCTTTTTCGGATTCCCCCCACACCGCAACTTTCTCACTTCCCCCCCACTATTTAAAAGCTCAGCATTAGTATTCCTCTCTGTCCATTTTAATGATTCCCTTCTTTCCTATCGCCAATTCGCCCCAAACCTCTATTCTTCACTCTTCCTCCTGCCTCAACATTAATCTGGCATAATGAATCTAAATTGACAACTCTACTCAAAGGAGCTCTTCCTTTCCCCTAAATGACGAAAGCTTAACCATTTATGATTTTGGTAGGCGTTTTTAAAAAAGAACTACGTTTGTATCCAAGAGTTTCTATTAGCAAAGGTTATTCCACTTTCCAAGAGAGAGGATAGAAAAAACTCCAGCAACTACACGCCAGCCTCACTAACGTTACCAACACGCCACGAAAATACTAGAACACGCCATATTAAATCACATAATGACTACCATCCATAGCAAAAAAATTATATCAAACACAGCAGGGTTTAAGAAAAGAAAGAGAGGATGCGAGACAAATATGAGACGTTTTATTCTGATATTCTAACATTTAGGGAAACATTTAACATTTTTTGAATTTTAAGAACACTTTCGATGAAGTCCCACATTTGATAGAAATGATGATGCACAAATGTCATTTCCACTATAGTAATTTTATTCACACGATCCTGGTTTCCAACGCATCGTGTCATCCACCATAAGATGACATGGATATAATATTCCCAATGTGGAAAGTTTTCCATAAAGTTAATCCTGAGGCAATACGGCTCGTCCACACTCCGTGTGTCTAAATAAGTTTGACGCGTTAGGCATTAGAGGAAATGCAATAAACTAGGACAAGACTTTCTTCCCAATAGTAATCAAAGGATGTTTCGATTTCCAACACTTAGGAGTAATTTCTCGATCCAATCAAGGAAGATGTAATTCAGGCCATATATTCATAACTGAAAATAATTAGTAACATTGAACATTTCACTCTCCAAACCACCATTTTAGTAGAAATATTGAAGCACACCAGTCGCGACAGACTGAAATAATTTACTAAATATTCAAGAATGAGGCGTAGCAGAAGGTTTAGAATAATTTACCAAATCATTCACGGTGGGAGATGTGTTGGAAAGCAAAGCAGACTCACTAGTTTCACCTGACAGGCTCGCCTACGCTTGCGTAAACTCCCAGAGGAGTTCAAATGACCGTTGCGGGTCACATTTAAAGTCATGGGTGCCAGCATCACATCGGAAACAACTTGGAGAACACACAGATATACGTAGGATTTACGGCGTCGCATAGCTATAAAATACGATTTGGATAAAGCAAATGATAGATGCATGCTATTTATCAATTATACTATACATCGAATGCAAACGCAAACGCAAATCGCGAGCATTTGGGGTCAAAATAAATTGGACAAAATGGAGTAAAGTTTCATGAAATACTGATCCGAAGTAGAGCGCTAAGTGACTCGCAGTCACCTGGACGGAAGTGCCTTGATACAGATGGTAAGGATCAAAGTTAGATTAGAAATTTTTCGAACGATAACACTCATGTGCCTTCAGACATGATATTGACGTGGGTAATAATTCATGTCCCTCCTTATACTGTTTGTGGGTCGGGAGATAATGAGAAAGTTAACGGGACAGTGCCGAAGCGATAGTTTCCAGGGCTCCATTTCACTTGCACAATTTATGGACATAACACTGAGTGAACGAAAGGTTAACAAAGTGCTTTAATCTAATCTTCATAGGGCACCACCACAATATTTTAACCGGTTGATGCCCTAACAGCTCCTGAGTCACCGCGTCGCGTCGCCCGGGGTATCGTTTTCAGATGTGGATGAAGAGTGCTTCAATTTCACGGCATGGGGCTCGACGTCGTTGACGCATCGTAGCGATTCGACCACGTCAACGAGACGTGCTGACGCATTTTGTGACACCAGGAGCGGAAAATGGGGATCGTGGAGATAAAAGGGGGGGGGTCGCGGGACACTCTGAAACGGGCCGCGGGAGAGGTGAGCATACAGGAAAGGGAGGGCGACGGGCGAGCGGAGGAGGACAGACATATCGGAGAGATTTTGAGAAGGCGAGGGCGGAAACGATATAGCGCAAAGTAAGTTTAGCTCGCGAGGAAACCATACAGAAGTCGGCGGAGTGATATTTCTTTGCTGGCTGTCAGGAAAAGAAAAAATCCACCCACGAGCGGTAGATTAGCCATGAAGAAGAAGAAGTCGTTGCAGTGTCCATTGGGCGAATTCAATGCGTGACTCGTTTGCTCTTTCAATCGAATATCGCCGCCGCCCTCTTCTCTTCACTCTCTCCGGCGAGAAGAAATGGAATTGGGTTTTGCGAACGGGGGCGGGGGAGGAGCGGAAGATGGTCCCCCCTCCCCAACAACCACCTGGAAGGAGGGCAGCCCCGGCGGCGGCGGCAGCGGTGGAGGTGTGAGACCCCCTTGTTTGAGCGCGGGTGTGTGTGTGTGTGTAATAGTGGCCCGCCTCGTCAAATGGGGTCCCCCCTAGCCCCACCCCCCCGACCCCATGCGCATAACCCTCGACTTTCCCTTCACCCGGACGGCAGCCTTTCCACCCAGGGACACAGGGGGAGTAGGAAGGATCAAGGGGCCGTATTGGCCCAGGGGTCGTCTCCTGGCCCCTTCTGCCCCTCCACGCACACCCCCTCCCCTCCCACCAACCCCCTTACCCTCTCGACCCTGAAAAGTCAAAAAATGCTCTACTGGGAGGGGGGGTCTCTGGGGAGTGTGAGGTGCGCATATATGCCGGGTGTGGGGGGGGTCCCGGAGGCTAGGGCGGAGAGCTGGAAGGCAGGGGTGGACGGGAGGAGGGGGCGTGGCCCGCGTAGGCGGCGGAGTTGCGCTCTCCGAGACACCAATATCTTTTTACCACCGACGTCGGTCGTGTCGCTCTCCGAGCCTATGAATTCTTTCCAGAAGTATTATCCGACGAGACCCAAGACGACGTTGAGGAATGACTCCCACCGGAGTCGACTACCTGGGATCCGTCCCGCGAGCCCACAAGTTGACGAATGTGTGTGGGGTGAGTTGGGTTAAAAAAAAGAGCGCCAAGATCAACCCCCAACCTTGCCCTACTTTACAACATCTAAATTTGGAAAGAGTCCAGAGGGAAGTACTCACGGGATGCTACGGGGATAATAATAGTACAAAAGAAAAGCTGGTGTAACTGCGATGATAAAATCATTGAGGTTGAAAAAAATAAAAGCTTAAAAAAAGTGGAATGGTTGAGTGCAATTTATTGAATCGTAAATTAAAGAGGGATTTGTACAAGTACGCGGAAACAGATAAACCTAACTTCATCGGTGAAAACGACCGCAGTTTTCATATTATATATTCCCAGGTCGGAAAAATTTGAGCTCAGCGAAATATTTTTTTTTCGAATAGGGTCAAAACGTGAAAAGAAGTAGTAATAAACCGGGAGTCCCCAACCTCCGCCCTCTGCCTTTCAGCAATTCCAATTGGAGGAGACTTTTTGCTTTCGGGGACATTTCCCATGTCTCCCGACCATTTCACCTGAGAATGATGCTGATTACGGCGCAGAGGGAGGTGATGCGAGCGGCAAAGTGAAGAGCGGAAGGGAACCGAAGGCTCTCAAGGGCAACAGGACCGATGTGTATGATCCCATCAGCCCAATGTCACGGTGGAGTTGATGCCTGATACTTTTCCGTCCTTGTACGCCGAGTCTATAAAATGGTGAGATGCTTGGAAGTGCAGCGGGTGACAGTCATCTTAGCGATTAGGGGAATAATTTATTTCCTTTACATCACATGCCATTCACTATTGAAACCATAAACGTAATAATCAATTCGAAGATCCGTTTTGGTAGATGTCGGTATACGAGTATTTCACCCAATTATAAGCCCAATAAAGGCGTGTTCTGGGATCCGAAATCCAAACATCAGGGGGTCAGGTACTCTCCCTGGACCGCCTGTGGTTTCCCATGAAATTCTGGTACCCGAAAAATCACGCAGCTCGGGTTAAGCTGAGGGTTCCCAGAGAAGTATGCTCGGGAATGAAACCCGGGCTCCCAAGTAAGTAGTTCAATGCTCTCCCTTTGACAACTACGTCCCCCATTCACTATTAAGTACTTAATAAACAGATAAGAAAAAAAACAGGCGAGGTTTTTACGTTGACATTGGCTTGAAACTTTATTGGAGACGAGAGAAAAGTTAACTTGAGTGTTCATCTACATCTAAATAGTACCCCGCAAGTTGTCTTCCGGGCGTATGGCAGGGGGTGTTAAGTCACCACCCGTAATTAAGAATAAAACCGCATGCTAAACCCACAAATGAATGCCAATCTTAACACACAAATACGTATATGTTCAAGTAAAAACCTTTACAGCTCACATACATGCTGGTATATTTACTCTCAACTAACACACACATGTACCTACGAATACACCAAATGTCTACGCAACGTTTAATCTTGTCCTGACTTATTAATGAAATGTCTTTAATATTTCAATAGTGAATTTGGTTTCTTACCTTCATGATTCTTGATTTTCCGGGGAAAGAATGAGTATTTTTATGTATCTGTACTGGAGTCTATCTCCTTTATCTTGTGTTTGTGGTCTGATCTACCTAAGTAGTGTGGGGCCATTATAATTCCTTTGATGTCATTGTAAAACTCGTTTGTTCTGAACATTAATAAAAGCCTCTGTTGTTCTCTTCACATCTCAAATGACTCTCTGCCTGTAGGTCAGAATTATCATTCGTTTTATCATGACCACCTTAGGACCCCAATCGATTTAAAGGAATTTAGCGCCCCCCCCAATTTCGGCGTGTAAGAGGGCACCTCGATAGCTTAACTGGCTGAATCACTCGGGCGGACATCGAGAGATCCGGGTTCGAATCCCGATCAAGGCGAATGATTTTTACATTCTGCAATCGCTGCGTTGTAATGCATATTAGCGGATGACTCCGTCAAAAAGGTACTGTCGCGGAATCTCCCGCAGTTTGTTGTAATTTGTCGAAGGTAAAACGCCCTCTGTGTTTAAAGTTGGCTTTAACCTCGTGGACCGTGGCGCATCGCGCAGGACTACGAATACCTGTGGCATAGTATCTACCGCAATGGACATTGGAAAACATAATACAGCAAGTGGCTAACTTGTTGGAAAGCCCTCTAGAAGTTTTGATCACACCAATTTTTTCAACTTTCTGCCTTGAGATGGTAAATTCAAATACCAAGTCCCATCCCGTCTCGATTCTTTTACATTATCCTAGTTTTTAGATGAGAATAAGGAACTCGTGTTCTTTTGATCACTGAACGAATGTCTACTTGTGATCGAGAGGGCATAAACATTACCCAAGTAATTGGTACTTAGTATCGTTGGGAACGACTTGTTGCAGGTGTCAGAACCTTGACGCAAATAATACTAAAGTTCTTATCATGCTAGCTATTTATGAGGACATTGAATGTCCTTCAAATAATTTATTACCTTTAGTAGTTAGCAGAGTAGTTAAGTGAAACATAATCCCAAGCGTGCTTCGCGTACTTCATGAGCACCAGCGTACGCTCGCATAAACCGCATGAACAGATAGGTATCTCTCAAAGTGCCAAACCATGGAGGTAAGGCGGCGTGTGGAAATCAATCGGCCCGAATTGGGTTCAAATTTAAAATTAACCATGCCTTCTTACATAAACGATAATTTGGGTAAATGATATGAGTTAACAGAAATTGAAATCAATGCTCATGTGCACGACACAACCATAAAAACTTACGTATACTTGTCTCATGACCGGAGGGCCCGGGAGCAATTTCTGGAGTATCTGTGCAGTCTCAGTTTCGTTGGTCGATTTTTTGAGTACTTAGGCGACATTTCTTGGAAAATCTAGGTGACATAGGGGCAGATGCATTGTTTCAGTTGACTTGAAATGCGATTATGATTTTTGTGCTCTTTATGCAACGAATCAAATTTACCAGAATGGAATATATATATATATATATATATATATATATATATATATATATATATATATATATATATAATATATTTCTCTGTGTTTGCTAGCACAGAAAAATTTGAAATTTATAATCATTTAAGTTTTTATCAAAGAGGCATCATTACTGTTTGGCTGTAACGGTTAGATCAAAATAGATATTATTTGACCTTCGCATTCTTTTTTTTAATATCGATACTTAACCTCTCAGTAAATTCGTACAGCAATAGTAATGTTCACAATAGCAAGGGGGATTGACGGATAGGAATCAGATGGCATCCACTCGGAGAGCATCAACGATGAAGTTAAGCATGTGTGCTGAATATTTGCAATTATTGGCCCTCCGAAATGCTCATAATAGACGCCTAATTTTCCAGAATTAGATTGACTTTAGGCAAGTATATTGAAGTGTTTTCATGACGTTTATGCAAATGTAACAGGGGACATAAAAACCAAAATATACGGACGTGATCTCTACTTAAAAATCAATGCAAGCGAAAGTAATGGGTGGGATAAAAATATTGACATTTCGGTCCTCGGCATAAGCGACGATAAAAGAAGCGTCCGCGATATTGGAGGAATTATTTCATCTTGCACTGATTGCGCGGATGAAGGAAAAAGTAGCCAAAGCATGAATGTGAAAAAGGTCTCTCTCTGCATGGGACGGAAACTAACCATGAGAGGGAAGAAGTGCCCTCACTCGAGACACTAGCAATTCCCACACAAAAGCTGAGTGGGGAGATCGGTTGCAGGGACCTACCGGGAGGGCGAAGCCGAGGGGGGGGGATTGCAAAAGCCTGCATTGGAGAGGCAGTAATGGTGGTTTGATTAAATCCGAAAGAAAAATAAATGGTTTGGAGAGATATTGCGGGAAATGGTTCCGTTGATAGGCGCAATTGGTAACGAGGAAAAGCAGACCTATTGAATAAAAGGAAAAAATATCATGATTTTCTCGTTTTCGTTTCAGTCGAAGAAGTTATAAAATTGGGAGTATATGCGTATTCAAGTTCCCCTAGTTTTTTCGTGGCAATACAAGGTGTTCGTAAAAAATTACCATTGGTATTTGGCAGCAAAAAACGGCAATGAAAACAAGTAAAAGTCAAGTCCTCCCCACGTTGTTCTGTGGAAGTGAATTTTGGGATTCCAAAATTAGTGTGAATATCGTCTAAATACGGTAAATAGAGAGTAAACTTAAAGAGTATTTGCAGTGAAATTGCAAAAGAATAAAGCGTAAAGAATGAGTGGCTAATGAAATGATGTGGTTTGAATGCATTGGTCAAGAGAAGGACACGTCAGAAACAATTATCGAATTTGTAAGATGAATACAAGACGTGGAAGAGAACGAAAATACGGAGGCAGATGAAGAATACGATAATAGAATGTGTATGGAAGGGTTAAGGTAAAAGAGGATAAGTTTCCAATAAAAACCTCAAATCAGACTTATGTCACTTTACCTGCCTCAGACGGAATCGGCGTGCAGATTACGCATTCATAGATGACACTCTTGCATATTGAACACAAAGGAAAATTCTGAAGCAGCATACCTTAAATATTTTAATACTTGATCAGAATCACCGTTTAATTTGATATTAGATTTATTCAAAAGGGAATTAGATTTTTGATACAACCGCAGATTTTGCACTAGAGTATGGTCAGTGAGGTTTAGGATGAGGTTTGAAAGGTAATTATGTTTAAGGAATAATTGTGCATGGTAGAATTTAACTGGAGACCTTCATTAGGATTTCGCTCACTGGGGATGGTTCATTTTCATTTAGAAGTAATAATAGCCAGACTCGCCGGCAGGTAATATGTTCAGAAATTAAAAAAAGAACTCCGTATAAAACTTGAGTCCCGTGCAAATGAACGCAGCTCTTCTTTTAAGAAGTTGAATTAAGGTTAAAAGTTTGAATGTATTGTTGAAAGTAACATGATAGGAATCACTCTGAACTGAAGGTTAAAGTTTGGGTTTAATCAGTGAAAAAATTAGAAGCAGTACTATTTTCAAATTCTACAAATATATTACAAACGATAGAGTAGTATGGGTTAGAGAAATATAACTCAGAAGAGACTGAATTATAATTTAATTTTTTAGCCAATATCAAAGAAAAAACTGTCAAAGCCCTTTAAGGCGATGGATGGTTCGAATATGTGCAAAAGATTGTGAACATTTGTTGTATTATCTCATTCAATTGTAATTTCCACATAAATAGGTCATATTTAAAAACTAAACACCGAAGGGAAATAAGACTCTGATTCTGTCGAAGTGCACGCGATGCACATAATTCAAGCAGTGGTGTAGCTAGGTTCCTTAGGGCTGGAAATAATTGTAGCCCCATAAAAACCTACTTCCTATTTAAAACGTAAAAACTGAGTTGTTATTTTCTGAAGACGGCATTTTCCAACGGCATTTAAATACGAGATGGTTAAAAATAAAAACTCTCCATTTAAATACAATGCAAAGTGTCAGAGCCGGAGGGGGGCAGATCTCGGCCCTTCTACCAATTCCGGGTCTTGCGTCTTCCTTGTTCTTGCGCTGAATCCATAGCATGCGTGTATCTGATACTACCTTATCTTCTGATAATAAACATAGAAGATACCGCATGACTTGAGATTTCCCCTCTGGGTTAGATAAACAAAAGGTGAATTGGAGAGACAGCAAATAGGTACTATACAAGGGAAAAAACTCACTGAACATTTCTTAGGGAATTTGAATGCTATTCCAAAACTCATCGAAGGAAACACTGTTGAAATAAAACGCCTCGTAAAATGTATGTATGTATATATATATTTTTTTTCTTGCAGGTTCCCCCCACCTTTCCTCACCTATTTGATAACCCCAACCCCCTCATCCCTTACCCTTCCCTCATGGTGCTACACCCCCTGCCACACACCTTTTTTGGTGGCTCGCAGGGTATTTATGTAGATGTAGAGTTGGCAACAACAACGCTCGCCATCGCTCACCGGAGAGAGGGCTGCTGCGGCCCATACGGGCACACATACACCGTCCCGGTGAGCGAGAACCCACCCCAACCGGTCATTTAACATACAAGATAAAAGCATGATATTCCAAAAAACCTCACATCCGTGTGCGTGTTGTTTGTGAGAGACGAGAAACTTAAGACTTAGAGTAAACTATGCTATAACAGAGGTTACAATGATGGGTGAAGCCGACAGGTAACGTCTTATTGAGAAACTAAGTTAGACTAGGCGGAGGAAAGTTATTACAAGGCATACAGTTGGAAAGATTTTGCATGAATTTGGAATAATGTCCGTACAGGTGGACTAAGGCGGAATAAAAAAACAAATGCGAGGTACAAACTAGCATGAAGAAGAGAATGAATAAAACTTAATAGTAACAGACATAGGAAAGACTCATAGGCGAGTTACGTCCTTAGGCAGTGTATACGTATGCTTATAGTTGATATCGTAATCCCAGTCGTTTGAAAGACAATGGAGTAGTCAAGAGGCCAATTTCGACACGCGATCGATTGGGGTGTACCGCTCTCCGTCATTACTATTAGAAACGGGGATCATGAGTTATTAAAACCTATCAAAAAGGCAGCCAGGTTTAGAGAGATGATTATAAAGTTTACAATCCGAATGGCCATGACCGACTGATCGGGTTAACATTTACATTTCTGACGCAATACTAAGAGTGATTTAATGTTGTTTCAAATCAAAACTGTTTTTTCTATCAAAAACATCTTAAACGAGTTGAATTTCGCATCGTTTGCCTTTCGGCGCACGGAAAAGTACAGTATTGCTTGTTCTGCTTTGTCTGTTTTCAAGTTTCCCTTCCATACCTCGTGTCTCTCTCTATCTCTCTGGGGGGACCCTCCCGCTACCTGCAGCGTTGGGTCACATTCTCTACCTGTGTCCTTGGGGGAGGAGACCGTTGTATGTTCCATGTCCATGTAGCAGTCGAATTTCCCCTTCTTACTTGACAAATTATAGCTAGCTTAGATATATTTTTTACTGCATCCTAAAGTGCAATTGTTTTTTAGTTGATAGTATATGTATTTACATGCGCATAATTTGAAAGGGTTTTTGCATGAATATATGCGCCACTCTGAGTGTAGGTTTGCATGGATGTGTTGATTTTGCATGTGGTTTCCTTCTCTTTTACGGGTGGTGACCTAACACCCCCGCCACATGCCCTTACGGTAGCTTGCCAGGCATTATGTAGATGTAGGAGAAAGGAGTCATGCATTGGGTATATCAGGCAGCTGAAGTCAAATAGATGATCGAGGGATTAGTAAATTTTGAATGTAAGGGTAAAAAACGAGAGCTTACTCTCCTCCTTCACATACAAATTTCACATGGATGAAGACACCCCGAAATGCATTTGTTACATTCATAGCGTGAATTTCCAATATTTCTGTGCTGATGAAGGAATTCGGACCGAGTAGCAGCACTCCACTTGTTTTTATGCCACCCTTACGAATTTTAAAAATTATTTTCCGCATTTACATACAGCTTACGATTTATTGGCTTGTAAATTAAAATATTTTATATCGAGACATCATTGAATAGTATTTCATTTAAAGTGTAACATTTCTTTTAGTACTATTAATGATAAATAACATTTCCTTTAATATGTTTTTATAAATCATTATTTACTTTTACCCGAATTTATCTCCGGGTAAGGCAAATAAAGTGAAAAATCGGACTCTTAATCGGAAGGAAAGTTGTGATTTACTGTAGAAATTGCAATTTCAATAAAGTTTTCCCCGTCATATGTACGATCAGATGGGAAAAAATAGAACTACCACATCAAATTTCAAAGCGGAGATGCACATGAGACATATTCGAGATATAAGGGTTGTTCTCTTATTTTAAATATTGCCGGGTCAGACGTACGAAGTTGTAGACACGCAGCGCCATCCATTGATTATTTCATAAGTCATTGAATCTATTGTTTTCCGATTCAGCAGTCATTTGCCTTTCGGAAAATGTAGATAACAATGTCCGCGAAAATCGTTGCTCCCACCAGTTGCAAAGTGCGTGCTTTGATTCGAATGTTGTGTGCCAAAAGGGTAATCGTCAGTTGCTCAATCCATCGAGAGATGTGCCTAGTTTATGGAACTATAGATCTCGTACTTCTAGAAAGCAGTATTTCCTGCAACATACTTGGCTTTTTTGAAAAAAATGAAAGTATATGGTCAAGGTCACATTTTAAAATCATGTTTGATAAGAAAAATGTCCGCAGACGGCACGAACTGGTCAACTTTGGAAAAATTGTGTATACATTCGAGAAAATCTGACTTTTCCGCCAACCGTACTCTTTAGGTGATTAATTTTTTTAATGTGGAGATGATTATACTAAAATCAATTAAGAAGTGATAAAATGGGTTAATAAACGTACTTGTTAGCAATTATTGACAAAGTTAATAAACCCAAGCGCGGATAGATTTCAATAATGATTAATCCTATTTGTTGAACTTCGATTACTCATTACAATCACTAAACAAAATATTTATATATTTATCCATTTGATAGGACATTACTACAGTAGCCACCGAGTCTGGAGGAGGTTTTCACAAAATGCGGAGTATAGGAATAAATAAAATATTTGTCAGAAAAAATGACTGTGCATATAACCACTTCCGTCCACGTTGTGGTGTCCAAGTGGACCTTGGTTATGCCAAAATAAGCGTAAATTTCGAATGAATGCGATGGTCAATGGGATTCTTGAGGGTTGATTGTGTCCGTTAAAAATAGGAAAGGTAGGCAATGAAAAAAACGTAGAAGAGATGCACCGGAATTAGACAAGTGCGAAAGAAGTGAGTCCTTGCTGGTTTGGGAATTCCGAGGTAATAGATGAGAGTCGGAATATTGGACGAGTAAGTGGTTTGAGAGGAAGGGTTGAACCGAGAATGTCACGGGTCAAAGAGACTCTCATCAGGGAGAATATTGGGGGTCTTGGGAAGAGAATGGTATGCTCGAAACAATCTGCGAATGCGCCAGAGGTGAAAGAACAGGGCAGCAACATGAGAGCTTCTTTAAGAGGGAGTAAGCTTCCCGAAATAACCTAAAAATCAAATTTATTTTAGATTTTCCCATCCAGAAAGGGAACCGCGTGCAGATAATGTGAGCATGTTAGAGTGAAACCGATCGCGTGAAAAGAGGGTTTTAATAATGCTCTTTGCTGCAAGAAGTAAACCCGGATGACCTATATATCGTTCCAGTACTCTGGATTGTTTACTAGGTTTTTGCAGAGATACCCATCGTACTTAGGCCTGCCTAATAAGCCTGCGAGCCGGAAAGAGTCATCCTTCGTTTACTTGGGCATGAAAAGAATCTCAGCCTAGTCATTAAAAAGTAAAACGGTTTTATTTTTCCGAGCACAACAAGCGCGCGGCCTGAGCTAAATGCACGGAGCACGAGCGAACCGATTAGAGAAGGCAGACAGGGCACTCATTCGCGAGGGAGAGCCGCGCACACACGCTAGAAAGAGATAGGAAGACAGGGTTTCGTTTTTCTAGGAACATGCCCCATACAGAGCGACGGATACAATGAAGAGGGTTCTCGGTCGCCCGTGGATTATGATCATGTGAAAAGTTAAAAAAAGAAAAATATTAAAGTAATTCAAATGCAACATAAAAAAATTTTCGTTCGGCCATTTATGCAAGCACAGAAACGAATGTTTTAAAATGGATTCATTACTTGTACAGCTTTAAAAAAAAATATTTCCAGAGTGGCACGTAATTATCACACATCTAGGCATGAGCATTAAACGTAGAAAACATAAGGCACCTCCGAAATAGTCGAAGCAAATGCGATACATCGACACGAGCCGGTAAAATGAAGTTTTAGACTTGCCTTTTTCCACCAAATGATTTTCAGTAGCAACTGAAAAACGTTTAATCTCATTAATATTATTAACTATCTTTTGCATTTGTCGCATCCGATTACTGGTTCTTCATTTTCCATATTCAAGTGACATGGCGACCAATAGAAATAAATTTATGAAAAAAATATAATTTTTCTACAGCTATATCCAAAAATTATTTAAATACTTTTCTCATTCATAAAAAAAATTTATTACCAAGTACCGTTTTTTGTGGGTATAAACGATTTTTCTTAAGTTTCAAAGCGTTTCCGTGATCATTCTAAATGGATCAATTTAACATTTTTGTCGACTGAATAATGAATACCTACTCTGTGCATATGCAGTTTGAAATAAATTTCTAAAAAAATTCGTTATATTGGTTTTATGACCGCTTTTTTTTACAAAATTCCATGTGTCAAAACTGTACAGGACTGTTTATAAGTAATATACACGTATTTGATTTTATGAATATTCATATGCAATATTTTTGGTGATTAAATATCATAGATTATTAGAGTATTCGCTGATGCTACCGACACAATCACCTGGTGAAAGAAAAGTAAAATTAAAGTGTTAGAATATTTATATCAAATATAACAAATACTTAGCAATAAAACTTTAGCTGAAAAAAATAAATAACGGCGAAGTACGCCCGAAATTCTGCATTTACGCAAATCAATGTAGTTAAGTGTGCTTATTTATTAGATATTTTAGACTAGGCCTTCAAACAATATCTAGGACAGAACAGTTTTTCTAGTATTTAATTCAGATCTGCCATTACATAGTTATGCGTGGATACATGATATTATCAAACATTTTGGAACTACAATGATAAGCATACCATGCGACGGAATCAATTCTCATGAAATCCACCTCCCGAACCGTAGAATAATGTTACAGCTATACAAATGCAGTCCTCTTTGTTTTTAACTATTATTAGCATTCCGCGCTTATAGTCCGGTAGTTTTTACTCCGGGTAGGGTTTTGATGAACAACGGAACTACAAATTACTGAACTCCGAAGCACTGAATCATACGACACAAAATATTCTTATACTCCATAACTGATATTACGACAACTCATTCTTTATCTCCTCATGCTTCCTGCCTTCCGCAATTCAATCAAAAATGCCTATTAGCATCTTCAAAAACCTCTCACCTTCTAGTTCTTCCTGCATCCTCTTGGAATGCCTCCTTCGGTTTCCTCCGTGGAACAGCCCTCTCTCTGTACCTTCCCCTACCATGTCTTCAACTTGGTTTGCTTTCCCTTCCGTCCCTTTTTGATTCCCCATTCTTCATCATACCACATCTCAAAGGACTCCATTCGACGCTTACTCACCTGCTTCAACGGCCAGGTTTTCCAGACATTCCAAACAACGCCCCATATTTAACTTTTTACTAGTGAATTCTTTTATTATTTCTCAAGGTGTCAGTGATGAACTTTTATAACAGCTTTTTTATCCAGTACTATTATTCCTTTCATGTCCTTAATACTTTTTCCACGATCTCCTTCGACCCTAAAACACATAATTGAACTCTTCAAATTATTTAGGTTATATCTCCGAACTTTAATGTTTATCATGGCCGTCCAATTTTTGAGAATTCGACAACTTCGTTTTTTAAGTTTATTTTTATATTTTTCATATACGAAATTTTTTTTTGATAAACGTTATATATGTCTTGCCTAGCACTACTTATCCCGACTCTCTGTTTCCTATCCACACTTGTGTAGTATGGGACACGCATGGGTTCCGGATGTCTTCTAACTCTCCAGTCCACTCCTATCTTCTGCAAAATGTCCATTACGTGTATCCAGTTTACTCGCCTTCCCAAAATCTACAAAACATACAAATACATCTTGGTTACCCTCATGTTACTTTCATCTTGTGACCTCATAATTACTATGGCATCACGGGTTCCCATCCTCTTCCTAAATCCAAACTGATATTTTGTGCACATATTTGCTCTCTTCTCCATCCACCTGTTAATTACCCTAAGTACTACCAATACCGTGTGTGAAATCAAAATTAAAAACCTACAGCTCTCACTTTCTGATACCTTTACGTTAATGGATTGAATCGATACTGATCTAACGACGGTCCAATTCCTCCCTCATAAATTCTACGAATGAAGCCAATAAAAACAATTTCATCACCGTATTTTTCCAAATTCAAACTATCGTTATCGGCATGATATTCCCTTTCTATATCCAGACTTACTGACCTATCATCTGCACAATACAGCTGCTCTAAATATTCTTTTCATTTTAGGAGAACATCTACTGGCCAATTAATATTGAACTCGTTGCATCTCAAATCCCGAGTTCTTTACTTTTTGTATAGCTCGACCACTTCGTTTTGTCTCTGTAAGCTATTCATATCCTCGAATTGCTCTTTGCACCATGCATTTTTTTTATTATTAGGTACTCGCCTAGCCGTTTACTGTTTTGCTAATTTTAGTTTCGTCTGCCTAATCCAGAGTTCAAGTTTTTCTCCTTCTAAAAATCATCTCATCATAAAATATTTTATTTATTAACTTTATTGCTATTTATGCACAATTTGTGAAATTAATCTATAAGTTTAATCTCATAAATGTGTGACGAGGGGTTAGGTAGAAGAGACTTCATAATCTAAATATCGCCACTAAATAAAGACGACTATCCATCTATCCATCTTCCTAATTTATCTTATCTAATCATTGGCGTTCTAACAAGTTTTCTCGATATAATTCCGATCGTTTCATTTGCCCCATTCTTTATTTATTGTTTGAGATACACCGATATTTCCTCTCCTGTAACAATGCCCTAATCCTCTCTCTGAATTTTATCTAATAACGCCTTTTACTCCTTCCATTTCACTCCAGTTAAATATTCAAAAGTCTATATTCTTGTACTAAAACAATCTATCTGTAAGTCTATGCTATTGTACTCAAACAATCTATCTGTAAGTCTATGCTCTTGGACTCTTTCCCTTCTTTATTTTCTTACATTTTATATTACACTTCATGAACACCTAAGTATGTTCCGGATTGACATCTGCCTCCAGGAAACTTAAGAAATTTATCACGTCATTACTAAATCCATAACTAATCATGACATAATCCAATCCATCTTTTCCTCTATCTCGTGGCATTTTCCACGAGCAACTACGTCTACTGCAGTGTTAACACAATTTGTTCGTTATAATTAAGCCATGCAAAGGTATGGTTTTCTCCGAATTGTCGTTTCTTTTTTCTACACCGTAGTCTTCTTCATCACTCACTTCCGTCTCTCCCTTCGTCTTCCACCTATCACCCATCACTATCCTTTTTTCTTCCAGTTATCTTCTCGATCATTTCCTCTAACGGACCATACATATCGTACTCTCTGTGTCTTACTCCCTATGACTGCTTAAAGGCATGTGCGCCTGAATTACCACTTTGCTCTTATTTCTACAAAAATATACCCGCTCCACGTTCACTACTCTTACCAATTTCTATTCAGTACTATGATTATGTAGATGTAGTTGCCCCAAGTTGAATCTCCGTCCCTTCGTTGAACAAGTATTTTCAGTAACTATCCCTCTGATCATTAGCGCAATTTCTTCTCTTTACCAGTAGTGGTTTAATACGTATGTATGTTTCTAGACTTTGTCTCTCATTTGATATTTCATGGGACGCTTTCATCAGCATCACCTTAACATTCCAAATCAAGAATTTCGTGTGGTGATAATTCCAAAAGCCTTGCCTCCGCTGCCGCCCGCGACACGGCGCTGTGAGTTGAGAATTGTAGTTTGCCAAGACTCATTTTCATATTTGTTTCCATAATATTTTCTTCCAATAAATAAATGATTCTGCTTTCCATTGTCTTTGCAAAAGTGTTCTTAAAGTGACACCATTACTTGAATGAGCACCGGAGCCAGACTGGGAAAGGCTCCGCTTAAGTAGCTTGGGAATATGAAAAACGAAAAGTTGGCGGAAAAGCTGTTCCGATTGGGATTCATATTAAATGTAGTTTAGGTTTGAAATGGGCGCCACCATAGTGAAGCCTTCCGCGGAATAGTATTGAGGAATAAATTTTGGTTCAAGATTTAATCCGCGCATAATGTTTCAGCGCAACATTGTTCCAGTCGGCCTCCTCTGGTGAAGAGCAATCCCTTCTTCGACCGAAGATTGTCGGGTCGGATCCATCGTGGCCTTATTTGGCCCTTTGTATTCTTACCCCTCTCTTCTTAACCATGACTAACGCTGTGTTTTTCTCCCCCTAAGGACTGCAGGCACGATTCCAATTGTTGGACAGCGTGTAACCATTTTCCCCGTTGAAAATATCCGGTTTCTTAACAATTTCCCGGATTTCCATTAATGACGTCACGGAAGACTTCTCAGTCATGCAACATACTGACGGTATTTTACCATGTTAACGGTGTTGACACCAATTTTCATAAGGGCTACTGCCGACGAGACCCTAGGTCAGATGACTTAGATCGATATTTTCGCCCAAAAATGTTCCTCTGTCCAAGTCACTTGCCATTCAACATTTTTTTTCGACGTTCGATACAGACCTACCTGTATACAAGTTCTTTATCATTGGTCTTTATGCTCCATACCCCCTAAGGGGAGAGGGGTGAAACTACCCGCCTCGTGAGGGTGAAGGCACCTCTGCTTCAGGATCTCTGACCCATTCAAAAAAACTATTTCATGAAATAAAATGTTTTGTTCATGCTAAAAAAAAACCGTATCGAAATTTCGAGAGATGAGAGAGGAATCCCGATATTATATTTGTTTCACTGCAAATGTTCCAATGGACAAAACGTTCCGTAAGAACATTAAATGTTATTGCCCTAAATTGGGTTTATGGTGAAATACAATCTCGGCTGCCGGAGAACCTTTAAAACCCATTTGCTACTTGTACCATTGCCAACAATGGTTCCGCAATAATGGGAAAGAGAAAGAGGGGGCAAGGGTAGGGGGACGCCCTAGGGGCTTTGGGGGTCACCTCCTGAATCCGAGGCTCCATTCCCTCCTCCCCCCCCCAACCGCCACCACTCCCTCCGCCACTTTCCTCCCTCCCATCCCTTGCGCCCCCCCCCCCCGTGCCCCGACTTCCATTTCCTCGACCGAGGTTTATCGACGTCGCCCCCTCACCTTGCACAACAAATAGATAGAGAGATCGACCTGAATAAATAAGCGAGGAACTAGTATACAAGTCTCCCGGCGAGTACTACGTGTTTGTTTACTCTCAGAGACCTAGGTTTCATAAAACGGTTAGTTGGTGGAACTTGGTTTCGTAGAACGTGTACGTAGCGTAGGGGGTGGTTTAAGTTTTGCCGGAGAAAATCGTAAAAGAGTGCTGTTATCCCTACAACCAGTTAGGCCCAAGTATGAATACGCATCGAAAACTCACCTGCACTCACAAAAGAAATGCATTTACACGTGCATTAAACAACCTAAAGAAATGGTGGCGCATTAAAAAAAAAATTTGGATCCGACAAATCGCATTTTAGCACCTTTATTTCCCAGCCTGTTGTGGAATCTCTCGTAACGACCATTCTACGTGTAGCACTTAAGTTAACGAATAGCGATCAATTTAATCGCTGAAACTGCTATACAGGTATACAAGTAAAAACATAAATCTGGAAGGAGATTGGTAGAGGTTCAATCGCCTCCCAATCCGTCCTTTAGATGCTTTCAAATCGAGTTATGTCAAATACAATTTCGTGAAATCAGCGGTCCACTCTTTGCTAGTCATTTTACTCGGCAAACATTTCACCGATCCATTTATCAGTCGATATGGAATTAACTTAAGTAAAGCACATAGTTATTGCAAATATATTTTACATCACAAAAAATTCATTTAATATCAATGCTTACATTGAAGTCACCGAAAAAATCTAAAGAATTCTACTACACGCTCTTAAACCTTGAATATATTGTTTAAGTCGAATAAGGCATTGGAAAAAAATAAAGTTTCTTTAGAAATACACAAATGGTGACAAATATTAATTAAGTATAACACATAAGAAAGTTTTCATGATTGCCATTTCATTTTCTAATGTTTAGGAATACTAAAATAAATACACAATAGAAGTTAGGGTGTTTTATGGGTTTGCTAAAGTTCATTGCAATACTCGAAAGTTGTAAGAATGAGTGCATTTCACATTAATCAGCAAAAACTATCGGAGGGATTATAATCCGAGCGGTAATATGAGTATGGTAATACGAGAGGTAATCGTATTGTGGGGACAAAGATATTAAAAAAAACGTACTACCTGACACCAGATATAAGCTTAAATATTGTAAATTATTATATAAGAAATAATAGCGTAAGGAAAGAGAAAAAGAATTGGTTTCAAGAATAGGGGTGTACAAAATTTCAAATTGCTTCTATTGCAACAACAGAAGAGATTTGAGTTTTTGTGCGTGAATTCATGAGATTATGAGCAGTATAAAGGTGTATTACGTGAACAGAAAAACATTTTCGTTGTTTGGGATATGGGAATCAGGATCCGATTTTGGGATTGTCGGATGCTAATATGTAATATTTGTCAGAGAAGAATGTTAATGAGAGGGATCTTCGGACTGCATACTGGAATGGTACCGTAGATAACAGTGGAATGCAAACTGCTGAGTTAATATGTTTAGGTATGAGACTTGATAGATCAATTCATTGCTTTCTTTATCTCATTCATTGTAAAGACATACCTCTAAGGTTCTTCATCCATATCGACGCCAGTAAATCTAGCCGCTAAGCATACTCAGGTCTAGTTGGCAAACCTTTGGAGTCATGTAAGGAAATGGCTATTGCAGAATTCTCTTCAATCGATAAGTTAATTCTAGGTTTAAACCAGGTGGAGGTCAAGGAGAAGAGATCAAAAGTACCGCTATGATATAGCGTAAGCATTGTTCCAGAAACCTTGTATTGCGAAGCTCAGGGAAAATACTGTTTCTGAGATAGTTTACTGCGGAATATCAGATTTTATGCAATTAAGCCTCAATTAGAGCTCACTCAGAATATCTTAATTATTATTATGAGTATTCTACCGGTTAGGGCAGGTTTTGGATAGATAAAGACTAGGAATTTGTAAAAAATTACTTTTACTTTACTCTTTGAACAAAAAATACCACTTGAAATCGGGCACTATAGAAAGCTCCTCATCAATTCCGCATACTTCCTTCTTACCTTCATACCGTCCAACATTCCTATCCTATTCCTGCTCCTTCCTCGTTTATTCAACCTTCTTCCCTCTATCACAGTCTTCAACATGCAACTACCGATCAATATACCCTTTATCCATTTTTATTCCCTCTTTTTGATTTCTCCCAGCAACCCCCTCTCCTTCCCCATTATACCTAGGACTTTGTAACTTGTTTTCCTTGCTGTCCACTTCACTTTCTCCATCCTTCTCCATACCCACATTTCAAAAGCCTCCAATCTGCATCTATCCTCCTGCTTCAGTAACCATGTTTCCGAGCCGTACACAAAGCAGTCCATATCATAGTTTAAACTAGCCTTTTCTTAAAGTTTTTTCAAGTTGGTCCAAAACACTTTCGAGATACGTAAACTCTGGTTTCACTTCCTTTAGTTTTTGCCTTCCTATTTTAAAGTGTAGCTGAGCGTTACTTAATGTGCTAGACATATTATTTATTTAGTCTCGAAATCACGCGGCGGTGCATGAAAATGTGGCTCAAGTTTAAGTCCAGAACAAGGGGAGCCCAAACACAATAAGGATGGTATGTTCACAGGAGAATCTCATAATTCACTTGATTGCAGATTCATGAAGTGATTCATAGAAATGCTTATTAGGCGAACTCAGAAAATATAATTTTAGTAATCGCAAAGGATAGAAAAATACTTGCGTGTCTGGGCTATTATTAGAGTGATTGAAACCAGGAAGAATTAAATGGCTAATAAAGAAAATTTCAGGTACAATTATTTAAAATTTACGTTTTGCGATTTTTTATGTCATCCAGCCACATTGTACTTGAGACAATACTGCAGACATATTGCACGCTCGGCAGGAGGATATGAAAGCATTCGAAGTTCCGCTCTCTCCTTGTCATAGTGGGAGAGTATGTGAAGAAAGAAGTGCATCCATTGAGCAATGCATCTCCGCCAAAAATTTGTGTCTAAACACATTTTTAGAAAAGAAAAAAGAGTAGGTCGAGAAAAACCTGCATTAAAAACCGAGCAATTAGATTATTAATTAATTAAATTAGATTTTAAATCACAACATAGTACATTAAATGAAAAAAATAAACAATACAAATTCCTTAGTTTGCATAGAGATGGGTAAAACTCAATTAGCACATCCTCGTGGTGAGATAGGGGCCGTACAGTATGTGACTTTAAATAACTTAATAAAAGATGAAAAAATAATTACAGACTTAAAATTGCTGGAATAAAACACTTCCGAATGACTTTGAATATAGCATAATAATTACAATATCAAAGAAAACGAGAGGAGACAAATTTAAAGAACGTCGAATCTTGAACTTAGTTTGGTGTGTACTCTAAATACCAAAAGGACTAATCAGCAGAAGAATTGAAGAAAATATTGAAGACAACCTATCAGAAAACCAGTTCGGATTGTTTAGACGCAGAGTTACGAGTTACTTAATAGCAGTAAAATATAATTAATTTAATGATTCTTGTTAAGCAAATGATACACGTCAGCAAGCCACTGTTCATAGCATTCTTGGACTTTGATAACAAAGAGGGGCAAAAGATACTCAAGCTGATGGAAATACTGCTGACAACGACAGGAGAATAATCCATCAACTTTACGAGAGTCAAGTAACCACAAAGTAAATGAAAACGGAAGAAAAATAGAAGCTAAAGTAAATAAAGGGGTTAAATAAGGGAAATCTTTCTTCGGGGTTATTCAAGACGAACATAGAAGAAGTGAATAGGGAAGCACACGTAACAGGCATGATTTTGAATTAGGATGAAGACATATTTCGCCTTTATAGGAGAGTATCGAGAAGAGCCGTGAGAATTCTTGAAAGAACACATCTAATGTTGCATGCATATAACATGAAAATAGATAAAAAGAAAACAAAATTGCTAATTTTCTTCTAAATTGTTTCGCTGCGCTGGCTGGAGAGAAATTAGAACGAACGGCAGCATTCGGCCGCACCGGAAGCACCATAGCGCATGGAATGGTTGAATCTCAACGGATTTCAAATGCAAAATAGCTCAAGCTAAGAAGGCGTTTATGATGAAAAGGCAACTCTCATGCTCAAAGTAGTCACTGCTACAAAAAAGGAAGCGTTTTATATAAAAACATTCGTGTGGAGCGTGTATGGCTGAGAGACATTGGACCATGGGAAGAGAAGAGCAGAGGAGAATAAAATCCATGAAATCTTGGTCGGAGGCAAATTATGAAGACAGAATGGGAAGATGAAATAAAAAAATGGAGAAATATACAGAAAAGTATAAGAGGGAAAAACTACATGTGACACCATAAAGAGAAGAATAACGAGATGAACTCAACACGCCCTTAGACACAGCGTATTTGTAAGGAGTATAAAAGAAGGGAAAACAGATGGAAGGGCATCAGAAGAAGGGACAAGGGCGTATGTTATATCAACCAAAAAAAAGGATATATGACAGAAAGGCTGGCAGGGCATAAGAGAAATAAAATTGGATAGGAAAGGCTGGACGGTGACCTTCAACCAATCTTAGGACCGAATGACTGAAGATCAATAAAATAATATTTAGATTAAATAATATTACCGTGTTTATCATTTAAAATGTGTTATATGATTGCTGTCGATGGCTATGCAAAGAGCATGAAACTCTTGGTAGTAGTTTTATGGGAGGCGACCAACAGCTGAGGTCATTTGCGCCATTAAGGACGGACAGGAAAGGAGGAAGGTTGGAGAGAAACCCGGCGACGGCATTAGCCTACTCTTGTCAAAAGTCACCATGGGGTCCACAGTTTAACGTCCCATTCGACGGACGGCGTACTCACTCAAAGTGCTCTCCACAATGCACCACAAGTAGGGATCGGGAGACCACTGAAAAATATCGGTTACCTCGGGAATTCGAACCGGGGACCTCTGAATGGGAAGATAGTACGTTATCCAACGTATAATCCCTATTCCCCGCACGAACTTCTTCCAGAGGTGGATGGAGGATGGACTTTTTCTTGGGCAGGAGGCTCAAAAGGGTGCAAATAGCTCATTTCACTCAATGTGTAACATGAATTGGACGCCAGTTTCCAACTCAACACGGATTAAATAAAAAATTAACAATTATCAGTTTAAGCTAACCAAAATAACAGAATGGGAGCAGTCTTGCTCCCATTCTGTTATTCAAAATTATTAAAACATTACGACATCAAAACAAAACTGTGCTGAATGGAATATCTATTAAGAAAAAGTTTAGTTATTTTAACGATGGTTGGAGAAATCCGGACACAGGGTGGGCGAGATATGTAAGAAGGTAAGAATTCTGTTGGAATGTATCAAAAGAAAAACTACACCAAAAATTCGTGATTATAAGAGAAAATTATGAATAAAACAGAAAACATTGAGCGGAGATGAAAATAAAACGTAAACCACAATTTGGAAAAAAATTCGGGAAATGAGCTTAGAGTCACACTGAATAAGCTTGTTGGGTGAATATTTGCAAATAAATTAAACATGAAATGGAATGTGATCTTGATGTGGTTGACGAAAGCTAGACCGACAATTCTCATAAAATGTAGAAGAAATTAAATAAAACAAGGTCATGGTAATCGATAGCATCTCCTCAAGAGTTGTGTGTGGTAAGGAACAGGTGATATCTAAACTGCAGTCATGACCCTGATAGAAAGTACCAGGAAATCTATGATTACCTTAGGTTCGACAGATTGGATTGCACAGAGCTAATATTTAAAGTATGGCAAGTTTAATCATATCAAAATATGAACAAAATACGATTGCTTTTAAAAGCAAGCAAATATGTGTATGTTTCTCATATAACGAATATAGTGCACAATCAAGAAGGTTTTTATAGTTTATTCACAATAGCCAAAGAATTCAAATGATTAACCTTTGGACAGGGAAAAAGTTCCCATAATACTCGCTTTGTATGAAACAGCAGGAAATCGACTTGAGACATCAAATCTAAGCGCACTTAATGAAAACTGTCGATTAAAATACGACAAATGACAATAAATGCAAGAGAGCGGTGATCAAGGAGGTTTATCTTTTAAGTTCATAGCAGTTCATGTATCCAAGGAGTAGGTCGATTTTATCACATTTCACGGAAGCATAATAAATGGCCCCTTGCTCGATTTTTCACAATTTTTTTTGGGCTCAGTTCATTTTTGTCCTGGAATTTTTGCCTTTTTTAAGTGGTTGCACGACAACGCCCACTCTACTAACACACAAATCAGTAGTGAGTTTAAAACCAGTTGCAGGTTTATGGGTATCCTGGGAAATGGTGCCTGCATTTAGAAATCGGATAGCGGATCTCTATATATTGAACGATAAAAATCTAGCTATGGAGTAGGTAGTAAATAGAAATGTATATCATTAATAGTACTCGGTGATCGTTCTATTTATGCTAATCTCATCTGCGAAAGGTAAGAGATACAAATTCGTACAACCAAAAAGCTTTTCTTAAGAAAGGTGAAATATTCTCTAAAAACACGCGATTCTATATAAATTCCCAATATTAAAAGTAGAAAAGCTATAAAATTCCGTATTACTCAATGCAACACAGGCGATCAAAAGACAGGACAAAAGAGGAAACAATGAAGCGCAAAAACCACTAAATGGGACAGTCCAAATTATATTTTAGGTCAACGAGACGATAGACAATACAAAACAAAGACATAAGTCATTCACTTACGCGTACTCTGACTCGTTTTACTCAATTTTACTCATTTCAGTTTTTCGTTAAGAAGCGTTAATGGGCCATCTAAATATTCCACAAAATACACGTCTTTCCTATGCCTACGATTTTGAGTGAATGTGACTTAAATAAAACAGTTTCTGGCGTAACTTGGTGGAAAATCTTCATACTGACTTTTAATAATCAAACCACTTTACTTTACGGTGTTGGACTTGTTTATTTTTACCTGATGATGTTATGTTATAACGAAACCTGGGTAGTAAAAATTAAAAAGTTTATGTGGAAAAGTAAAGTGGTTTGATTATTGAATGTGACTTATTTAGCTAAAAAATTGCAATACAATATTAATTCAAATATGTATAATTTGTTTGCTTTATGTAAAATATACTATAGAAAATGTTTCAAGAACTGACGAAATCAAAGCTGAAAGGCGATTGTGGGCAAGCAAACACTAATATAACATCAATATAATCGTGGCTGAGTATGCGGTTTCGACACAAATAAACACCAGTTGTGAGAAATAAATGGCTTTAATGCCATCGGTAGAAAAGGAGAAATGATGCGTGAGATTACCGGCATCGATCCATCCCTCTTCGACGGCGCCAAGCGTTCATTTGCACGTCGGCAAATCGGGGCAGGGTTCTGCGAACAACAGCGCGGACCAAATGTCCGCCAACTTCCGAGTCTCGCTAGGCAGATACTGCCCGAGATTTCCTCTTGTTGTTCATCTCAGTCCGTCCGCGATAGACTGGTAGGTCGCGGGTGAGAAGTTAATGCCGGGACTCAACCCGTGACGAAAGTCCTTTATTGTGTCGACATCTGCTTCAAATGAGTTTTCGACGCCGAATCTCTAACGATCTAAGAAGTAAACATCTCTTCGTGAGCAAAAAATACAACTAAACCGTTGAAAAAGTATGTCACATTAATAACTACACTAGTGCACAAGTTCGTTTTTTCTTAAAAGGAGTGAGATTTATGAAGTAATAGTTTTCATATTGTTTTAAATGACAATTGACCATTATAATAATCCAACGAATAAACATGCATCCATGTGTAAGATGTAATGACAGTGAGTTTGAACCAAGTCATCCGCTAATGGGCCTTACAATGCATCATCTCAGTGTGTAAAAATCATTATCCTTCACTGGTATTCGAACCCGGACCCTCGATGATGATCGGCTTTAGCTAGTTTAGTTACCGAGGGAGTTTCGTTACTCTTACACTCCGAATACTGATTTATTTTTTACCTATTGAAATGGATTGTACTGTATCTGTTAATTATAAAAGAGATGAAAATTACTTAGAATAAAACCATAGAATAAGTGTAAACTTCTTGTAAGGTGCGTCTTAGTGATAAAATTAGTTATTTAAGGCTATGTATTGTTATTATTGGCACTGTAACATTTAAGGAAGCTTTTGAATGAAAACAGGCCGAAAAATGGAACATTTCTTTGGCTCTCTAAACAAATTGCACACTGACATCCCACAATACAATGAACCCTTATTTGATTCCGCATACTTCCTTCCTACCTTCCTTTATTCTGTCCATCAAGCCAATCCTTTTCGAACGCCTCCTTTGCACGCCTGACCTTCTCCCCCCTATCACAGCCTTCAACATCCCATCGCCAAACAAAATGCTCTGAATTCGCCTTTCATGCCTACTTTGGATTTCTGCCAAAATCCTCTTTCGTTCCCCACCATGCCTAGAACTTCTCGATTTTTTCCTTTCTGTTCACTTCACCTTCTCCATCCTTCTCCACGCCCATATTTCAAAAGCCTCCAATCTACGCATACAATCCTGCTTCAATGACCATGTGTCCAAGCCTTACAAAACTACACCTTTGGTCTAAGTTTGAAGGAGTCCTTTCGTAACATCCTTATTATATTTCCCTGTAAGCTATTCCCTGCTCCTTGTGAATTCTTCTTTTCTGAACGCATTTCTTCTTCTTACGTCCTGTGATCATCTTTGTCTAAAATATTTTCAAGATGGATTAATTAATGTGCCTAGTCTTTTTTTTTACTTCTATTTCAACTTTTTACTTAGCTTTCCTATTTATCGAAAACTTCATATGGTTCGTTTTGTTTTCTGAAAATGTCATCCCTTATCTATAAAAGTGGCTTTCTTTTGCCATCTGAGATTCTTCAAAACCTTGAAATTTCCAGTCCACATCTTTTTCGTTCTTACACAACATTCATCAAGTTTATCATTTGAAATCTTCATTAGATTTTAATCAATACTTTTACACTGTTTTTAAAATTTGAGCGAACCTTTCTTCTAAACGACCCTCTGACCTATTTTTGCACCATCATGGTTTCTTAATATCGCGTCGAAAGTTTGTATATAGTTAACTTCTCTATCCGGTCACGTGTAACGTTCAACTTTTTTCAAGAATTTTCTGAGTCACTACTGAGAGTTTTTAACCTGAATGCTCGCAGTTCAAGTTTTTACTTCTCGCAAAGCCTATTATATTTCCTTTATTGAATAGATTTACTTCACACCATTCCTTTTGGTAGTTAGTATTTCCTATTAGTAGCAACTGTTAGTCCGTTAGTATAAAATAGATTTCAATCATTACTTAAGGGCCAAGTGATTGGTATGACGTAAGAGTCATTCATAAGTAAAAAAAATTGCGGAAATACTCAAGAAATACTGAGTAAAACATTAAGCTGAAACGGCATCAACTAAAGGATGTACAGTATTTTTATAATTTAGGAATTATTTTTGGTAAAAATGTATACAGTAGTGAACGTAATATTATGAAAAGAATTATTTTAGCTAGAGAAACTTTTGAAAACAGGAGTTGATGGCAAGGGCTATGAAGGAAGATATGAAAAAATATGTGTGAAAACTTTAATAAGGAGCGTAATTTTATATGGATCCGAAACTTCGTAGATAAGGTAAGAGAATAAGCGGACACTGGAGACTTTCAAGATAAGATTGTTCAAAGTTCGATGTAAAAATCGAAGTGCAATTTTCGGACTGACAAAAGAAATAAATAAGAGTTCGGAGAATAATGGAAAAAATGAAATATTAGCACATGGTGACAAAGCAAGGATTGATGATAGGCTTAGTAGGGGAATATAGACGGTTGTTATGAGCAATTCGAAATCCGAGTTGATACTAAAAGTGGACCGTGAAATTTTGAAGAGTAAAATAGAAGGCGGAGAATGTTGAGCAAGTGAAATAGTGAGCAAAGAGGATGAATTCCCTCGACATTCTTCAAAGTACATCCCTTCTACTTCTACTTAATGCCCCGCAAGCCATCGCAAGGGCGTGTGACGGGGTGTTAAGAACCCCCCATAATTAAGAAAAAACCGCATGTAAAAACCACAAATTTATACAAATCATATCCAAAACATGGTATATATTCATGCAAGATTACACCCCACACAAATTCAAACACAAACTACCAACTAGCATACACATGCTCCTACAAATATACCTGATATCTTTGCAATGTTTAATTTTGTTCCAACTTGTAAATTAAATACTTTTAATATTTATAAAGTGACTTCGGTTTCTTACTATTATCATTTCTGATTATTCTGGGGAAGAAGTAGAGTATTTTTATCTATCTGTACTGGAATCTATCTCCCTTATTTTATCTTTGTGTGCTGATCTACCTAAGTAGTGTGGGGCCATTATAATTCCTTTAGTATCATTGTTAAACTTTTTGGTTCTTAACCTTTCTAAAATTCTAAGTCACGCTTGTTTTCTTCGTATCTCAAGTCGCTCCCAGCCTAAATCCTTTAAGAGACCTATCACACTTGTGTTCTTATTATAACAGCTTTTAATGCATCTGGCGGATTTTCTCTGGATTTTATCTAATTCTTTTTGCCAAATTTTCTCCCAAGCATTCCAAGATCTCTTATGAGCGACGACACAATTTTGCCAGCGTCTTGTTCGCGACTTGAAGGCTCCCTGGTAGGCGGATTCTGGAAGGTTGTTAAGGATACGCAAGCAAGCGTCTTTGATGGTCCTTAGGGTCCCGTGGTGGTGTTTTTTGGGGGAGAATTTCACTCTTGGGAATAGGAAATAGTCTGCTGGTGTCAAGGTAGGATTTTAAGGGGGTAGGGGTATCGTCGCGATGCCGTTTCAGAAGGTATTCGCAAGCAGACAGTCGACTCTGCTCTTGGTCATCCCTCAAGATATTCCGGGCAAATTTAGCGCATATTTTTCACATCATCGACTAGGCAGTGATAATGGTGTGTGCATTGTCATCTTATCAATGCCAATATACGATTTGCGATCATGCGCACACTTAACCGACGGACTGACCGCAGCACTTCAAGCACACGTCAGGAAAACATTGTTACCGACACTTTTTATGCAAACGTAGTCTTTGCTATTCACAATGGGAAATGTACTTATGACTTCCTTACCAGACTTTGGGGGTTACCAATTCGAGATTGATTGGTGGAAGCTGTTTCAGGTAAGAGTATTAGCATAGTATTACCATAGTAGACTGTCGTTTTTCTGGCACCAGGTCTTTCTAGAAAATCACAGCCGGCACAGGGAGAATAACATGCACGCACAACGTTGGCCTAAGTGTGTATTAGGTAAGCTATAATCACACTTAGCAACCAGCCATCGGCTATATTAATATGATCAATTATACATATTTTAGACATATTAGACTTAAACATAGACATATTTTTTCTTCATTGGTCAGTGAAAAACATTTTTATCTCTACTAAGCTTTTATGTTTTTTCGGTCTTCAAAGTCTTATAGCAATAGAAAGGTACACAATTCACTCTGACTGCCTCGATGACTAGTGCCCTTGTTTCAAATGTAGCATTTGAATCATTTTTCGGATTTCCCTCCTTGATTTCGGATTTCCAATCTTGCCTTTACCGGGTTTCACTTAAAAATTATCTTTTTTTATATTCTACCTTAAAGAATCCTGTACCAACTAGTGGCCTAGTGGGTAGAGCGTCCCGATTCAGAGTGAAGGGTTCGGATTCTAATTCCAAATGACACCTTTTCACAATTATATCATGCCCAAGCTATGAGATTTTATTGGTCGATTGAACTGAGCAAGAACCCAAATGACGGCACAGGGCAAGGAGCTGCTCTCTCCCCCAGTTCATTTGTGAATTTCACTAGCTCGAAGGTTCTTTCAAGGCGACCTCTATTCATCCTTATCAAAACTAACTTTCGTGTTGATTAGGATGAAATAATGCTTCCTTGCTTCGATTGAAAATCATTATTTTTAGATTCACAAATTTTTCTTGAAATTGTACTAATCTTTCTGGCTATGGGGACGATTGTGTTCTTAATAAACTATTTCGTCATTTATTCCAAAGCGTAACCATCACGTCTAGACATTCGTCTAGTCCTCATTAGTTCCGATGGCATTTGTTTGATCCCAAGTACCTTGATCGAACACGTACATTCTTTACTATATTCATCACGTTAGGCCATGAGTGTCCATTTTCATCATCATCTACGATATGATCTTTCTTCAGCACTCTCGACTCCCATTTTATTTCCGCCATAAAGATGCTCCAAACACTCATTCCATCTGTTCGCTTTATCTTCATTAAGGGCGTCATCTGGGATGCATTATTACAAAGCAAAAACCACGTTTGACATAAAAATGTGTTTCTCCGGGGAATGTAATTCTGTTCCTACGTGTATATATGCTTTACGGCATCTTGATGGAAATCATTCCTTAAAAAATGCCAAGGAGCACAGTCCCCATCGTACTTATCTGTCAAAAGTTGGACGGGGATTACAAATAACCGCGCAGTGACGAGATGAAATAGATCTACGTATAAAATTTTACGATTTTCCTTTTTTTTACCGTTTTCACCCAGGGATTATAGACGTCGTATTCATTTTCCTTGCCCTATCACTAAACTAATTTTGCACAAGACGAAGTTTTCGACAGTCATACTGCAGGAGGCAAATTTTCCCTTGCGTATTTATACAAAAATCGATAAGAAATCAACGTAGCTTTCACTTTATCTCCTTGCAGGAGGAAACAATGGATGTGAAATATTCACCCACGTGAAAGCCAAACACTATCTTAAAAAACAATCCAAATTTTCAACAGTTTTGCTCATTAATTCATAGCGCCAAGTCAAGCATACAGTGAATGAGTTTAGAAATACCGCAGAACATTTTCACCTTTTTCCGTACTTCCATCACTATTTCCCCAACGATACTACACCCCATACGATATACCGAGCGACAGCCGTTAGTCGGCCTCACCTCATTTTCTTATCTCTTTTCATCACGGTCCTCGGCCCGATACAACTAACTACTCGCGAAACCTGATTGCCATCAATCCAGGCCACCCTCCGCAAGAAATTAACGCTACGCAGAGGACGTTAGAAGCTTTCCAGAGCCCAGCTCCTCGTCGTCCGGAGACCGATTGAATTCAAGAGATCGCCACCGACGCATCCGACCAAGTCCGGGCTTTACGACCGCCGTTTGGCGTCGAATGGAGACGCAGACCCGGATAGGTAGCGACACTTTCCTCCGAGTTTCGCCAAGGTCATTAAGAGCGTGGACGCGTGAGCAAAAATATTGGTACCGACCGACCCCCTCCTCTCCGAGGGTAGGAGGGAGAGGGGAAGGGGGAGTAGGGCGAGATGGGGGAAAGGGGGACCAGAATTCCTGGCGCGAGGCCACGACCAAGGACTCTCTTCCCTTTTTTTGCGAGTGCCTGAAGGGAGGAGGCAAGTAGGAATGGAAGGGGGGGGTCGAAGGGGGAGAAGGTGAGAGTTGGGAGGGTGAGCGGGACGTGCACCCCTGGGGCCAAGAGCGGCCAGAGCGTACGGGGAGATGGGGCGATTCCGTCCCTCGGAAGCTTGAGAAGCAACGCCCCGGGCTACTTTCTCTCATTTCGCCCCTGTGCCCACGAGGGGAGGTCTCCCTCGATGATGATGATGATGACGACGGCGACTACACGACCGCGCCATAAGGGGGGGAGGAGTTCCCCTTCTTCCCCTCTTTGTCCCCCCCCCCTCGAGACATTTCGCGGGCGGCCCCCCGCCCCATTCCTTCCACTTCCGTCTGGGGGTGGACGTGATGGGAAAATGATGACACGCTCCGCCGCGACATTCCTTTCCTCTCTCCCTCTCTCTTCGAGATAAAAGCGCAGAGCGTAAAAAATGCATACATACTCATTTCTTTTATCGCAATTTTTTTAATGTTTGGAGTCACAATGCGCGAGACTTGTGCTCCGCGACCGAAAGTTGATCGACGCCGAAAAAGTTCAAGGGAAAAGAGTGCGAAGTTGGCCGCTCGCATTGGCTCAATGGGGTGGAATATTTTTTAGTGTTTATTTTCAAACTCATTCGTCATACGTCTAGGAATGCTACATTTTGACCGCCTATTCAATTGATTTATTGCGATTATTGAGACAAATTGCTATCTGACAGTGCCAGAAACTCGCAGGGAAGAAATACATTTTTTAAACACGTCGGATTAAATTAATTTCCATTACGCACATGCCTAAAATGAATATTCGCCAATATCACTCATTGTAACATCAGTATGAAAGCGCATTGGCTAAAGTTATCTGGGCAATCAAGATAATGTGACAGTTACAATAATTTGTTCTCCATGAGAGAGTTGGGGAAATGGCGAGGGGAGAGGGATTTATCTCCGGAAAGCACTTCAATCCACTCACAGCAGTCTAAATTAAAATAATAAAAAATTATCATAAAACAGTAATATATCACTTTTTCGTTCTTTAAGATTCGTACTCGAGTATAAAAATGTTAGGTAATAATATACCTTAATACTCAGAAAAGAATAAAGAAATCCCAAAAAACAACATTATTACAAATTGCAAATGGAAATAACAATGCGAACGAAAGTGAAAGCCCAAGCCCTTGAAAGGAACTGATCCAGATAGGAATTGAGTCCAAAGCCTCTAGATTGACAGCCGATGATGATATCCCAATTTGATAGAGGTTTTACTATCTGCGCACTTTTTTATTTCTACGCGTACTCATTTGATACAAAGCGATATTAAATGAAGAAATGCGTCGTTACTAAAAAGGTACATAAATACACTTGCCGATACAAGCCTCCATTGCATGTTGTATCTCGACTTTCCGTTATATGCATTTTTCATTCACGACGCGAATTGAAGTTGCATAGAACGATGGAAGAGCAAAGCAGAATCCAGTAATTCAGCCAAAGAAATGAACTGATTGGAATAAATGGAATGTGTTTTTGCAGAAGAGGGAGTGAAGAATATTATGGCCAGAGTGAATCGCTAAAGAATGAAATTTACATAGGGCAAGGGAAGAAATAGAAAATCGGTGAAAACGTCACAAAAGGGATAGGGGAAAACTCCAGATGCATGTCTACGAGGGTCATCCCAGAAGTACCTGACTTGACCTAGATGTGGCGGTAGTTGTTTAAAATATATCACTGTGTTGAAAAGAACGCAATCTATAATGCATTTGTTTCAAGTTCGAAGACTCCACGTTGTATGGAATTTGTTTGGAAGCCATCATTAGTGAACGCTTTCAGTGATTTTGTGAAAACGAAGAAAATAGATCATTGTTATTTGATACAACACTTTTATTTGAAAGGCCTCAACCCAACCAATATAAAAGCTGAACTGGATTCTACTCTGGGTAAGCCTGCTCCTTCGTTTAGAAAAGTGAAATATTGGGTATCAGAGTTTAAACAAGGCCGTACGAGCTGTCAAGACGAATATCGCATTGGTCGACCAAATGAGGCGACGACTCCAGAAAAGGTGAAGAAAACCCACAAAGTGATACTGAATGGACATTGACTGAAAGTGCGCGAACTAGCAGACATAGTAGGCATTTTAAAAAGTGCGGTACATCGCATATTAACTGAAAATTAGAACATGAGAAGGTTGTGTGCAAGATGGGTGCCGCGTTTGCTCACACTTGAGCAAAACCAGTGTCGTGAAGATGTTTCAATTGAGTGTTTAGAAAAGTTTCAAGTTCAGGAATATAGCAGAACTTTTGCGCCGTTTCATAACCATGGATGAAACATGGGTCCATTACTTCACACCAAAGTCAAAAAACAATCAAAACAATGGATTCAAAAGGGAGAACCGGCTTCAAAGCAAGCGAAGACCGTTTCATCTGCAGGCAAGTTCATGGTGTCGGTTTTTTGGGATTCGCGTGGGACAATATTTTCATTGACTATCTTCAAAAGGGAAAAACTATCAGCGGCGAATATTATGCAAACTTATTTGCAATATTTGAGCGAAGAAATCAAGAAAAGCGGCCGCATTTGGCGAAGAAGAAAGTGCTGTTTCATCAACACAATGCACCTCCTCTGATATACAATTACATAATACCCTGTGACCTCCCATAGACCCATAATACCCCCCATGGATTACAACCTTGACGTGGTGGAAGAGCTTGTGCGTTCCGATGACCCCTTGAGCTATGATAGCGGGAGTAATAATAATTGCTCCTGGTAGGGTCATCCATGTCTGATAGGTCGAAGGTTAGGAGCATGACGAAAGCTAGTCCACGCAGCGTCTGTTCCTCAGTGAGGCGGCTGCAAAGGCGTCAGACCACAGTGGGGCAGCCATTAAGTGATGGCGTCACGTTGAAAAACTATTAAGGAATGCATCAAGAAACCACTTCAATTTCCATTTCCAAGAATACAATAATGGACGTGATAGAGAATATGAGTGATGGCAAATGCGGGACTCGGCCCGAGGAGCCGTGTGTCGTGCCCGGCAGTGGGGGAGGCAAGGCTTCCGCGGTCGTCATCCCACGAAACCCTTGCAAGGGAAAACCGACAGCAACAGGATAGAAGACGTAGAAGATGTAGACGAAATTAGTTAGAATAGGAATTTGGAATGATAGGACAATGTTGAGGACAGGGAAATTACTGAAATATTTAGGAAAATTCAGGAGAAAGAGTCAATATGGACTGATTGGTAGTATCTATAAGGAAGGAATCTGGTCGGAAGACTTTGTAAGACAGTGTTAGTTCCTATTCCGAAAAAGGTAAAGGCTGCATACTGTGAGGACTACAGAACAATAAGGTTGATATCCCACGCAGTTAAAGTTGTTCTCAGGATCATCGACAAAAGGATAGAGAGTTGGGCAAATGATTACTTAGGGGATGATCAGTTTGGGTTCAGGAAAGGAAGAGGTACGCGTGATGCCATTGCAGTAATGAGATCACTATTCGAGAGGAATATAGAATACAATTAGGACGTATTTGCATATTTCGTAGATTTCGATAAAGCGTTTGATAGAGTGCATTGGGAAAAACTAATGAGTATATTGCAGAAAATAGGAATAGATTGGAGGGACGGGAGGCTAATCCGCAACCTGTACATATATCAGACTGCTCAGGTGCGAGTGGGGAACGGAGAGTCCGAATGGGCAGTGTTAGGAAGAGGAGTAAGGCAGGGTTGTCCATTATCACCGGTGCTGTTCAACGTACAGGTTCGCACCCAAAACTGGTAGGACTAATATTTTTACAAGAATTTTATTAACGATATACTTATATCGACTTAATAATCTTCAAAGTATGCTTCTTGAGCTACTACACACTCAGTATGACGTTGCTCCCATTCCCCGTACGTCCGCTGGAAATTTTCTTTGGGGATGCCGTTGATGACCCTCGTTGAAGCCTCTTGAACGGCCTTTATCGAGTCGAAACCTCGTCCCTTGGGCTGTCTTTTCATCAGGGGGAAGAAGAAAAAACGGTGGTGCCAGATCGGGAGAATAGGGCGGGTGCGGCAACGTGGCAACGCCGTATTTGGTCAGTAGCTGTCTGACGACGAGCGCGCCATGGCACGAATTTTCGGCACCATCTTGGCGCACACCTTGCGCATGGCCAAATCCTGTGAAATAATGCGTTGAACGTTGGATGCAGACAGACCCAACTGGTCTGCAATTTCTTCACTGGTTAAGCGTCAGTCTGTGTTCAGCAGTGTCCTCACTCTGTCCCCATTCGTGTCGGTTCTTGCCGTCGACAGCCGTCCGGAGCGATGATCGTCTTCAACGAGCTCCCTACCCTCTTTAAACAACTTGTGCCACTGTGGAACGGCTTAAGGCAGTGTACCCATAAGCCTGCTTGATCATATCGAGGGTCTCAGTTGCCGTCTTCCCAAGTTTCGCACAAAACTTCACGGAATAACGTTGCTCTAAATTCAAATTCATTTTGTTTTTCGACGCGGACAAAAACCTTGCTTCACTAAAAACGGTCTCCTCAATTAACGACAGTCCGCAGGCGACTGAGGTTGGTGTCGATCTGTTGCAAAGAGCCCCCTCCACCTTACGCTACCAGGCAGACCCCCCCACACCGCTCGGTTCGCGCCAGGGAAGATCAGTTTTACCACTTTAGGGTGCGACCCTGTACATGTGGAAGAAATGATTAAAGAGGCATGGGAAGAATTGGAGGTGGGAATGAGAGTCGGAGGGGAATTCGTAAAATCGGTTAGGTTTGCTGATGGCCAAGCATTAGTTGCTCAGTCAGCCAAGGGGTTGCAAGCATTGCTGAGTAAATAGGAGGTTCAGTGCAATAGAGATGGGATGAGAATCAATATTAATAAAACAAAGGTTATGCGATTTTCCAGAAAGGAAAAGGCTGCCAAACATTTAAACAGGAGGGCAAAAACTAGGGAAGATAGAACAGTTTACATACCTCGGAAGAGTTTTGGACCAGTACGGTCAAAGTAGCAGGGATGTGAGGAGAAGAATTGCCCTAGGCAAAGAGGCTTTTAAATGAGGAAGAAGTTGATGACAGGGACGTTGAGTAAGGAAGTTAAGAAAAGACTCGTCAAAACTTTGATATGTAGCGTAGGCATATCGCATAGGTGTAGCGTACGGCGAGGAAACGTGGTCATTGAAGCAGGAGGATAGACGTAGAAAGGAGGCTTTTGAAATATGGGTGTGGAGAAGAATGGAGAAGGTGAAATGGACCGAAAGGCAAACAAATGAGAATGTACTAGGTATGGCGGGTGAGGATAGGGGTTTGTTGGGACAAATCCTATGGAGGCAGGAAAAATGGATGCAAGGTGTATTGATCGGCAGTGGGATGTTGATGACTAATATAGGTGAGAATATTGGGCAAGCGAGGTAAGGGCAGGAACAGGATAAGGATGTTGGACGGGATGAAGGGAGGAAAGAAGTACACAGAGATGAAGAGGGACCTGATGTAGAGTAGGTTTGTTGGTTTGTGTTTAGTTAGAAGTCACAAAATATTTATTTGATAGATGCGTCCATCCAAAAACCTACCTTTACCGGTATAGTACCTTATTAAAATACCCTGTAAGCCATCTGGAAGGTGCGTGGTATGGGGTGCGTCCACACCAGGCGTGCAAGCACACGAACAAAGGCCCGCACCATGCATGAGATACAACATAAAAAGTTTTGACATGCAAGGAAATAGTAAGCACTTATCAGAAAAAAGAATAGTGCACATTGTGCCACCACCATTTCTGGTAAAATCATACAGCAACAGTGATATATTTGTTGTTAAATATAGCCTGAAAATATTCACGCATGCATGCACATACATCGTGAATAACACACTCACGCAGAGGCAAACATGGATGTTAATACATTAAAATACTTTTGAGGAAACATAACACACATCCAAACCCACTTACTTTTGTGCCGGTAATGATGATGCTTTTTAAACCCTAGTTGAAGTGCGTAACAGCTGTTGATTTTTCTAATATTTTTCGGAAAAAACAACATCTTAAACCTATCCGTTCTACAGTCAATCTCTAATCTTGAATGAATGATCATATCTTCCGTGTTGATTTGGGATATTTAAAATGTGATGGATGCGTTCGGAGAACCAACCGGTCTCAAATTTACCCATGAAATTCAGTCTAAAAATTAATCTTCGTTTATTGAGGGAAACCCTATCAAAATATTTCGAGAATTTTTTCACACTTCTTTCTGCATCATAAACTCCTTTGACAAATCCTGCGGCCCCAAGCTGCATATCAATTAACTCTATCATTAAACTCGCCTCATGAGGATCCCAGATACTAGCTGTATTCCAGGTGAGGTCAAACAAGCGAGGTGTAGCATCGCTCTTTCACTTTTTCACTGCACTTCCCCAATATATCATACATGAAAATCGGGAAAAGTCATCTACTCTCTTGACGAACCCTAATTTCCGATTTGCTTCTCCATATATCTGTCTAATGAATATGTAGGTATACACGTATATCTGTCTAACTATGGAAAGCAGTTTCCATGAATAAGTTTCTTTACTTTGGGGCATGGAAAATCACATGGGGCCAGGATTAGACTACAGGAGGATGAAGAACACAGTTGATCTTTGCGAGCTATACACGATTCCGCAGTGTGTTTCGCGGAACTCACCGAGTACATGCACGTCTTATGTGCTATTTTTGTGTTATCAAGGTGTGGATGGCACAAAATGAAATTTTTTGTGTTTGTGATGGTACTCCTTTCGTTGCTTGTCTCACAATGACAACAGCGGTGTTAAAGCTTACTTCCCTAAGAGCCATGATGAAGGTGGACCTCTTACTTCCCTTAAAGATCAACCGCTTATTGAATTTATTTTCTCCCTTTTATATAACTGTTAACCGTTTTTCAGCTGTATTACTGGAAAGAACATTTTCCAAAAAAGCCTCCTGCGGAATTAAATGGGTCTCGACCAACAATTTGTTTTGGCGAAATCAAACTGCAGGGTCGAGTGGTACACTCGACCCTGCAGTTTACGTTTGCCTGAACAAAGTGTTGGTGTCCATGCTTGCCGTAGGCAAACTTAGGATGATTCAATATTCAAAGGCTGCCACTGATACAATACTGTGGCCAACCTAATGACACTTGTATCACCTATACATTTAGCTAACAAAAAAATGTTCTCAGTATTCAGAAATTTCTCGTTGAGTTATAAGAGAAAACATATTATGACCCCTGAACCGTTCTCGTAGGTAGAAGAGAGCAGAACAGCTGATAAGACAAGAAATTTAAACGCTGTTGAGTATTGATCCTCGGGTTAATGAAGATTATGTGTTATCTACTTTTTTAATAGCGTCCTTTCTCAAGTTAAATATAAGATTTAAAATATGTTGGTTCAAGAAAGAAATATTCTTTCAAGCACTGTTTTATTGTAAGTAATGTATATGGGCACGCTTTAAGTTTTAAAATGTACGCCCTACATTCATCACGCAACATGGAATGATTTTCAATCCTGAAATTGGCGAAATGCATCATTGGGGTTTGAGAAAACACAAGTAACAGAATGACAACGTTACAAATGACTTTTTTCTTTTGCAAAATAAATGTGCCCTCGAAGTTACAGCCCGAAAAAAACTACCTTTGGTAAATAATATTTAGTTACCTAAGTTCAAGAAACTACGAGAGATGCCGCAACAGTAACTTTTAACGGAGTTATCCGCTAACATGCATTTCAATGCAACGATTTCAGAGTGTAAAAATCATTCGCCATGTTCAATCAACCCGGTCAAGACGAATGATTTTTACACTCTAAAATTGTTTCATTTAGTTATCTAATTATATTTTTGAACTTTCATGCCATCATTCAAGTTAATAATTGCGAACTCGATGTTATTTATGATGAGAATTAGTGGTACAGGTTATACGTGGTCGCAGTACACCACGAAGGCATTCATTTTAAGATAGACTGATGCAGAGGGCAAATTGGGAAGATAAATTTATACAAAATGAAGATAAGATGGTAAATCAACGGAAATGAACGCGAATCGTGCATTAAAATGGTAAAAAGTCATAATTTAAAGGTCAAGCAGTTCTTCGCTGGCGATGGATCCTCATGATGTCACGATACGCGATCGAACGTGGAATTCGAGAGGGAAGTGGGAGAGGACTTAATTACCTTCAAACCAAACTGAAATGAGAAAGACTGGGAATGGCGGTCTTTTCCACGAATCGAAGGAGGCGTTCTTATCGTCGTCCTTTGGTGGAACCCAGGGCGATTGGGGCGAACAGGGCCGCCGCTTTATCTCGGAGAATACTTGTTGGCTCTTCCAGCGGTTGAAAGTGGCAATGAAGCAATCAACCATCTTTGGTCTAGCGCTTCCCGTGACTAATCCCTTTACGTTCAGATCGAAAGTAACCAGTTTTTTCTCTATCCGCATATTTTTCTCTCTTCGCCATTCATCCATCATTTAGTTATGACACCATATCGATTTTCTCCTATGCGTGTATTTGCGATCACGAGTTTCGCAGAGTAGGAATTGGGAATAGAGCGATCCACTCCACATAATATCAATAGTACGTTTGGTAATAAATGCAGAAGAAACATCGTAAATTTTCACTGCCAAGTCCCGCGCTATTAGGAACCCCGAAAACAAGTGGAATACTCTTCGCATATACTATACATATATTTTACGACACGATGCTGTTCTGAAGAGAAGTATGGAAGGAGAAGGAAGCGGAAGAAGTTAAAAAGGAAGACTTACCGAATGAGAAAGAAATAATTTTCCGCAAAAAAGTTAACGATTGCAGTACGTGCAGGGAATAATGGTGGGCGTGAAAACGAGTATGGGACTGCATGAAGAGGCAAACTCACGGAGATGAGCCGAGAGTAGGACCGTGTTGATTCACTATCAAAAATGATTGCCTTTAAATTTGATACTACCAATATTTTAAATAGTAGGAAAACTATTAAAGAATAGAGACAATCAAAAAGAAGCAATATTACCTAAATAAATGCCACCTTTTAAATACTTTTTTATCCATAATCAGTGTGAGAACATGTATCATATATATGTTAATTATAAGAGAGTCGTCCAGAAAGTAACTTACATTTTGAAATAAAAATATGAATCTAGTGATAAGGCAACATTTTATTATATACATTTGAAAGGCACATTCTTAAACTTTTTCTTGTTATTTATAGTCGCCATTCAAATTGAGTCATTCGTCATAACGATACACATTTTTTTCAATTCTGTCTCTGAATAAATCTGACACCTTACACTTTAGCCATTTGTTTACACCAGCTTGCAATTCTGCATCACTGTCAAAGCGCTGTGTTGGGAGCCACGTCTTAATCGCTGGAAAGAGGTAGGTACATGGTGCGCTACAAAAGTAAGGCAATCATTTTTTAATTTATTGAATATATTTGCACAAATACTTAAAATTCTTCAATGTACTGTCCTCTACACATTTTTTCCAGCGACTCTGCCATGACCGATACGCGCCCTGGAAGGCGTCTTCGGGGACCTCTCGTAAGGTCTTCGTCACGGCTGATTGGATCTGTTCTATGGGCGAAAAACGGCTTCCTTTCAGGGCTGTCTTAATGCGAGGGATCAAAAAGAAGCCGGCTGGGGTGACATCAGGACTAAAGAGGGGGTAGGGCAACGTTGGCACCTGGTGTTTGGTCAGAAACTCGCGGACTCGTAGCTCGTTGTGGCAAACACCTTGAGCAAGAGCTTGGCGCATACTTTCCTCATCGCTAAATATTCGGTAGCAATGTCAAACACAACAGTAGACGGCAAGTTAAGTGCATTGAAAATCATCTTGATACTCAATCGATGGTCAGAGTCCAACGATTGTCGAACAAGAGCCACATTGTTGTCGATTGTGGTGGTTGACGGCCGCCCAGAGCGTTGCTCGTCGTGAACCTCTTCTCGGCCCTCCTTAAAGGCCTTTAACCTCCTCGAAACTTATGAGTAGGACAGATCAGGGTCCCCGTAAGTCTTACAAATCATTTTGTCAGTCTCCTCAAGAGATATTTTCAGTTTAGCACAAAACTTAGTAATCTCGTAACGATGCTAGATCGTAGATTCGATTTTTTCGTGACACGGTCGGCGCGCAGAGGTTTACAAAAACTGACGTCCTGCCGCTTTCACAGCTTGGAAAGAAATGAGACTCATTGCGCGGCAAAGCTTAGCGTCCCTCTCACTTAATACAAGTAACTTGATCCCACTCTTACTAATAAAAGTGGCTCGGCAAATTCTATTGCATTACTTTTGGAAAGCATCCTGTATGTCTCACCCCTAGTTAAGATACGATCTAAGAGTGAGTTATTATCTTTGTCAAAGGTTTGGAGGAAAGGCACCGATGCAGTAAGACGCTCTTTTTTGTGGTCTTCCGGTAAGATTTTCGGCAACTATCTGGCACAGAACTTGTGATAGTCAAGTTCCCCTGCTGCAATTTCATGCAGTAAATTTCTTAAAATTTGTGTAACTGGAAGCTAGAGATCCGTAATCGAAATTTGGCGATTTTAACGAATGTTTTCGTTGATGTTCATCGTCAGTTGATCTGTCACAAGGCTAGGCCGACCACTTAGATCCTCGTCGTGAATATCGGTGCGGCCATTTTTGAACTGAATGCACCACTGCCTCACTCCGCCTTCGCTCATTATTCCGTCACCGGACACCTGACACAGTTTCCATTGGCTTGTAGTGTTTTACCTATGAAAACCTAATCACAGATCGCATTTCAAAACTCGCTGGATTTTCTATTCCAGTGAACATTTTAACAGTTCGCAATTGGGGCAAAGTAGAAGAACCACAGTGTGCACACTACCACAGTTGGATGCATACTGAGTATACGGACGTTTAGACGCCAATATACTCGTAGTGGCTCTTGCCCTACCAACCCCCACTCTAGACCGAAACGTATGTTACTTTCTGGACACGCGTTGTATACTTACATGAATGCATTTTATTGCATTAGATTTGTGTTTGTGTGTAAGATGGAGTTTTGGTGTGGATGGAAATGTCCATGGCATGATAGAGATACACGTGGGCACGTGTATGTGTGTGACAGGGGTGAGAAGTATCCACATTCATCAGAACGATCAGAATAGGTCGACCGCTCACTCTCTTGGGTATGACACCTAGGAAATGCCTGGAGTTATTTCTGGATACTTTGAACAACCTGGAGTCCGTAAATGGACAGTATCGAAAATTATTTTTAAAAGTATCCCCCACCTACAATCCAAAGTATCCTCCAGTGCAGTTCCTTTTCCCATAAATTACTGTACTCATGTATTGCTTTAAAGCCATTTTGAATAGTAATTGCACTTTCTGAAATGGTTTGTGAAGAACTTTATTTTTAGCACCAAATTACACCAAGCACATGTTTGCGCTTCATAAATGATATAAAAAATATGGCCAAAATCCTTCAGCTGTTTCATTTGGTAGTCTACCGTTTAAGGATAGGTTTAGGAAGACCACAGACGGTACACTCTTTCATTTCTTACACGTGACACCCCACAGTACAATTCAGTATTCTTCATTTTCACATACATTCTCATTTCCTTTCATTCCATCCAGTATTCCTATTCTTTTCCTATCCCTTCCTCGCTAGCCTATAGTTCTCCCTTCTTATTCAATCTTCAACATTGTGCACCAGTAATCAAAATGCTCGCCATCAATCATTCCCGCTTTCTTTGGACTCTTCCCAATAAAACTTGCTCCTTCTCCAACATGCCTAGCACTTTCTCGTTTCATCTCCTATGCGCCCCTTTCACCTTATCCATCCTATTGCAGGCAAATTACTCCGAGTTTGTCATGGAATTAAATTCTTCTCAACATGTCAGAATTTTACAACTAGCTGAACTAACCACCTCCAAACTTTCTCCATCTTATCCACACTTCTGCGATGCAAGGGAGAGACACCCTCGGATTCACCCTAATTCCCCCTACAGTTTTTTTTTACTTTCCAGTGGCGGATTCATCGGCGCCTCGCCCTCCCCCATTGTGAAATGTTTTGGCCATTGATATCATTCCAAATAATGTCACTTATATGACCAACAATACTTTGAATACCATTTGTCTCCTAGAGTATAATTATCTACTCCAGGTTACATCGCGGTCTCTTTATTAGTGGATTCATCTGATTTGAGATAATATTCATATTCATGTGTAAAAACAAAAGTTGTAAAATTACTTGTATATTTGTTCCCGTAGGAATATTGCTCCATTTAGAGGTTTTCTGAATATGGTGCTGCATCCACCGGGGACACTTATATCCCAGAATTCTTTTCAGTTTCTGTTTGTTTGGCAATGCATTCAGTTCCAACTAATATTGAAGTCTCGCAGCTTATTATTCCATTCTAAACCACTAAATCCATCAATTCCATTCTAAACACTATGATTTTTTCCAAAAGTCAGACATAACTCAAGGAAAGAAATCTAACAAACGAGTTTATGTATATCAGCATTTATAATACACGCTTAAATATCATTGTTATGGTGATAATAATTTTGTGGATCAATTCTGGAAAATAATATCCGTATCTACTTGTAAGTATGCGTATTATAAATTATTTCGTGTCATGAAATTTTAGGAGACATGTTTCTACCGAGTTCTAATACATGAAACTGCACTGTATTGCACTCAGTATTACAAAGTTTTATTAGAGACCCCTGTCCACTTATTCCCGCATGTCCTCGATGTTGTCCATATTTTTTGCCCAATGCATAAGGCAGCGTATTTCGGCCGCGATTATGGGATCTCTGTTTTGATATTTTTTTCAAAAGATAATTTTAAAATTCTAAAGCCGCCAGTAATCCGTCAACAATTATGAAAACAGTCATAATTCCGCCAAACGCCATGTTTTTTTTAGTGCGTTCATTAACTTCGATCTTCCCTGAACTCAGCCGTCAATAACTAATTGATTTCTGTAGCAATGACCATACACACGTAGTAACGTCACGGAGATCTTTCCATGTTATTCAGCCAAAAATAATGCATGGGAAAAACACATTGACTTAATTTGTGATGTGATATCGTTTTTGGAGATTAATGTTTTTTCTGCTGAATTTAGCAGGTACGACGAGCAGCGCTGTATTGTTAATTCTGACCAAGAAAACAATATGAATAGTTAAAATTACACATCATATAGCATAAATGACATGAAATATATTGAAATAATTCTGCTCAAATTTTCCGGACTTTCTGAGATTAACGCGCCGCTGAATATTTCAAAATTGAAATCAATTTACTCATAAAATTCCGAACGTAGGTCAAATACTGCACTTAATCAGTAAATAAGAAAAATGTTTAATATTTGATCGTACTAAATCTACATGATTAGTATAGAAGAGTGGATGTATAACAAAACTGTAAACTGGATCCATAGAAAAGTATTGGACAGTACTTCAATCAAATTCATTTCATTCTAAATACGAAAGAGATATGAGCTTTTGTAGGTTATACAATTGTAACGAATTATCCAAAGAGCCCAAATGTTAATGGACCTTTACTTACGAACCCTACTTTCACCTACGTACACTTGTATGTGAATAAAACAGCAGGAAAGTTTCGAGATTACGATTTTCCTACCGTTAAACGCTTTATGCTCTGCTCAGCCATTTCAAACAATAGGAATATCCAACAGTCCACGCCATGTTGAAGTTCATTCAATTGTTTTCCATACCGTAATTAAATGTTGAGCTTTTGATAAGTTAAAATTTCATAAAGAATAACATCTTGGAGGCATCGCGAAATAAGTTTTTATGAGGCAATAGTTAAAGGCGTCATAGACGGAAAATAAATTGATGTAGACGAAATCCACGGGAAGTACTCTGGAGTAACGACGCTAAAAAAATATTTGATAGGGATTTGAGGCAGAATTTCAAATACATGATTCAGAAACTTAGCAGAAATTGCATGATTGTATGTTGGAATCCGTATCAGCTTTAGACACGGAGAAGGATTGAATATATAATTGGTGCATGGAATAAATTAGAGGAAGATATGCTGGAGGAAGGCTTTGAAAAGATGTCAGAAGAATTTGCTAAAATTATTGGAGTAGAGTGGATTCTGAATTCTGTCATCGCAGTAAAAACTGTAGAGGGAGAGAAAAAATGGTAATTCGATGTTAAGTGTGGCAGAAAGTATGCCGAGTTGAATACAGAGCTGATTGTATTATAATGTGTTTTCTTGGTGCGGATAGGATGCAAATTTTCACAATAGAAGGGCGCATATTGTTTTCTGAGATCGTCAAAATTAACCTTTAATTCATGGACTACTTGAAGCAACTAAGCAAATGTTCATGGATCTTGGAAACGATGTGGTTCAAAGACGAGTTCCTAGTATAGCCATTTGTCATACCGTTGCCACGAGAACTAAAGCAGTAACGCATATGGATAGTGATGCTAAATTCACTAACGCTGCTGGATAACAATAGTTTATATTTTGCAAGAAATAATTTAGAGGACAGACAGACAGAAATAATGAAACGAAACAGATAAGGCTTTCGTAGTACACGTATTGCACTGACAACACACAGATTGCATGAAAATAAACTTGACAACTTCCAAAAAGAACTAGCCATAATAACCGGTTCTATTTATATATTTGTAGTGAGCAGTCAAAACTCCATTGTGAAAATCTGGAGGCAACAAACAAAGGATTTGAACTCACAAACAATTCGAGTGAGGTTTGTCGTCGAAGTGAGGACGTGAAACTGTAAGTTGCGCCTCCCCTGAGCCATTGTTTCCGAGAGGAACCTCCAACTCGAGCCGTCGGGAGTGCTCTTGCGGGGAAGACGGAGGACACAGCGATTCACGTGATGGCACTTCTTCCCTTCGCCTTCACCCTCTCTCCTATTTGCGAACTGAGTTCCACTTTGACTTCATCCTCTGTCATTCAGAGTTGGCTACGGGCTTCGTGGGCTCAATACGCGAGTCGTTGGGAAGTATGATTGCCGCCTATTTCCCGGTAGAATTACAAAACTTTAGTTGGTGTAAACAGAATAATTTCACACGTACACAGGAGTCACAGGAGTACGGAGATAACAACCTATTCGGGAATGCTAGTGGTCATTACGTAATTCCTCAACACTTACCTCATATGGGCGCACATCACGTCCCTCGTTTATCTTCTGCGAAAATTATTTTGTATGGTATATATAGTGTTCATGAAGCGGAAAAATTCCATTATCAATTTTTTCGTCATTTGCATATACAAGCTACGTCGATTACGTTAAGCAGGTAATTTTTAATTAGTTTTTTGGAAGACTGGAGCAATATTTACCTATAATTTTTTAATATTGTCTAAGTTATATGTTCGTGTTAAAGTTTATGTTTTGTGACAGCGCCGAAGTTTTACATTTCTATATTTACTTATCTAAACATTTTCTTACTTCTCAAAGTTACCTCAGGAAATTAGACAATGGTAATAATTAAGGTTGAGAAATGAAGCACCGCTTTAAATAAACTCATTGAATTATCAATTCAACTAAATAGAGAAATGAAAAATTACTCCTAGAAATATAAAACAGTCCTTGACACAATACAAAAGCAGGTCGTTTCCTTAAGTTTGCTTTGATCAATGCTTAGAACTAGCGCCTATGCATCCCCTACATATTTTAGTCATTCTATTTCTCTCCAAATAGTGGACCTACTTCGAAATATTGCGGGGCAATGAATATTATTCCACGTGCTCATGCGATTTTCTCGTTGGCATCTGGAAATACATAAAAATATGATAATAATTTTGAAATATTTATTGAAAAATTAGGAAACATTTACGCTCAGGGTTTAAAAAACGTGTGTGAAATAAAGAATCGCAAATTCGTGTTCTTTCTTCTCCCTTCTATCAAGAAAATTACTTGGTCTGTAAGGTGTTCTTTTGTACACATATACTGCGGCCCATTAGTTTTTTCCTGGCTTCCATCTGTGCATGGAAGTACTTTAAGTTTATCCTATCATATCTATTTGATAAAATTTTAATGGAAAGATATGCATAGTTCTTGGTATTTTATTCCTGAAACGACATATCAAAAGAATGAGTTATTTTAATGGATTTAAAAAATATTGTATGCCACGCAAGGTATGACTTGACAGTAAAGTAGAGCTTAGCGCCAAGACCTATCACAAACCAAACTTAATCTGACAGTCTTGTACTTGTAATACAAATTTGAAGCTGATGTACGGACATAGTTTACATAAGTATTTTAAAGTCGTTGGCTAAGATTTTGTAACCTTAATCAATTGTAAGACGCTTTTCCAAAAAAACAACTTACGACACCATCCACCATTTAATCTTTCTGTCTGTTCATCCATAGCCGTTGCAACAGAATTCATCCTCCATAATCCGCCTTTCCATTCTAGCGTCACATGGTACTGGACTAATAGCTACTAATTGGCATTCCATTTCATATTTATAAAAATCTCTTTTCTCGCCACTGACTTAAATTTCATTCATCCACTCTTGCTCTGTACTTTAAATTAAATGCAATAAACGTAAGCTTACTGCAAAATAAGTTTAAAATTAGCTGTTATAAATTTAATCACTAGTATACCTAGTTATAAAGTTAATTACTATTATGAATCCTTTTACCACCACGTCATGCAAAAAATTGTTGAATTTTAAATTGCATAATTCTTCTTTTACCGAAATAATGTCAGCATTTTCCAATTGATAAATAATGTCACCACATAGAATGTTTCAATCCCCATATTATTTGAATGCTTTAATCCAAATTCCCACTGTACTTAGTTATTGTTTTGACCCTTGACGAGATAATCTAGGACTGGCGATTAATTCCTTTGATATTAACGAAGCCCACATTTTCCTTGGCCTTCTTTGTGTCTTTTGGAGTACAGAATTTCCCTTCAGTCTTATTTCAAAGGAGAACATCTCCCCCTCGCATCGAAAAAACCCCAAGTATGTATGGTGACCACACCGTCGGCACCATCGTCCATCGCACCAAAGCTTCGCTACGGTGGGCGGGGAGTAGAGAGATTCATCCTACCCAACCAAATCCAACGCCAACACACGCGAAGCAAAGGTCACTTCCTCCCCAAGGTCGGCAATGACGACGGCCTTCCGTGTTGAGCCTGAGGCGCGGCGATTGATTGAAGACACGCTTTGCATCGTGCTGTTGCAGCCTTTGCGGTTGCTGCAGTCGAGACTCCGGGGCGATTCACGCAACATCGGAATAATAAGGAGGGCCGGGGACTCGGAGGGAGGGAGAGGAAACGTAAAACGTAAGGAGGGGTAAGGGGTGGAGATGAGGGGGAGAGTACCCTCTAAATTCGAATCTTGGGGCGATGGGGGGAGGGGGCTCACATTTCCCACGTCGGACAATGTACCACACTCGGTGTTTCACCCCGCGGGACCCAAACAAGGACGCGGACACCACACGGAAAAGTCTCGGGAGTGTCCCGAGAGTAGAGTCTGGATCGAAAACCAATGCATCGAACACCGATGCGACGCTTCCCCGTGGTCACGTCCCGCGGACGCAAGCGAGGACACCTGCGGGACATTGTATGACCCCAATGCCCCCCATCACTTCCCTCTCGAGGAAAAGAAAATACTTTTTCGTGGTTGCGTATTTGGACACCACGGGTCGATACCAGACGAAGATTTTGCTTATCGATTGCCTTGGGCAGAGAGAGAAAGAGGGAGAGAATGGGAGGGGGGGAGTAGGCAATCTCGAAAGGGTCGGGAGGAGCAGAGGGAGCCATTCAGGGAGCCGGGTTTCCTTCCATTCCCTTACGGCTGAGTTTCCTCGACACACGTGCAGAGGGACTCGCGGAGGCATGCTCCTCTTTGGTGGGCGCTCACGTATTTATAGGGGGAACCCCGCCTTTTTAAAAATGGAGGAGTCACTCTTCCTTCGCCGCGGGGCTTGCGGTGGGGTGGGGAGGAAAGGGGTAAGTTGGATGGGGTGGTGGGGGTTTGTTGGGTGGAGGGAGTTTAGAGGGGTGGAACAGGGGCGGTAACAAAGAGCACAATGGGTTAGCAGAGTTAATATTGAACGCTTAGGGTGTTCTGCTGTAATTTAAAGGAAGCAATTCCCTCAACGGTGAATCTGCGCGGGAAGTATGCCACCGGAAGAACGCAAATACTACTCGCGAAGGAGACACACAAGAGGAACAAAATATATATGTCAAATTGGTTCAAAAGTGGCTAAATTTACGTGGAAAAAAATTATCCTTTCACCCCATGTCACAAGGCTGAGGAGATCACCACATATCGACCTGAATGATAAAATATTCATTTAATTTCTCCAGAGTTTTCGATGTCTAGCTACAGGTTATCCCCCCCCCTCCATGCGGATTTGACGCATTTGAATCCGCTATTATGCGGCAGACTGACTCTCTCCCGATATTCTCATTTTAAAACCCATCATGAACGGCTCACGCATTTAGACCCGTTTCTGTGCAGATTCGAATTATGCACGACGCTTAGTAAACCGCCTCTGTCATTTATAAATGAATGCGTTTAACTCCGGAAACTAAAATGTTATATCACCACTTGAATTTTTCTAAATACGTTAAATGTTTCAAAATGTACACTCGTGCCTACTTGTAGGCAACTCACTGACACGAAAGTCGTGGGCTGTATTCGCATTGCTACGTAAATGGATGATATTATTATGCTTTTACGCCAAGGATATTTGCTGAGCAAAGCGGTATCATTCATCCGAGTACTGTGAAAACTCAGTTCTCGCTACTATAAAAACGGTAAGTAAAATTGTAAGCTGTCATTCTATAGCAATTGTCGATCAAAGTGCTTACTATATGCCCCTCATTTCTGACAACATCTACGGTAACGTACTAAAATGGATCGCCAGATCGGTTTCTCGTTACTGTTAGATCGCCTCAGTGGGCAAAATTAAAACAAATGTCACGTAGCTGTCCTCAGTCAGCCCCCTCAGTCATCGGCAAAGGGATGCACTGAAACTTGGATATTGAAATCGACTTGTGTTAATATCTGCGAATATCGGTTGGGCTGCCAAGCTGGTCGTACTGCTTAGATATCCCTCCAGGGAATACTGCAACCATGTGACCTTGATGCCGTTCGACCTTCAAGGACCTATTTTCTCTAGGTTACTGTGAAAATCGGTCACGTTGTACAGCTTGCCGTGAGGTATACTGGTTATGGGTTTTTCTTCATTCATTCGTATATATTTAGATTCTATGAATCCCCACCTTACCACTGAGATATTTGCTACTTCTGTCATTCTTGTGCATCAATCATCCCAATCTCCGCGAGATTTTCATTCGTTAGCGGACTTTTGTCGCAAAGATATTTTTCATTTCTGCTTCAATTTATTTACTATTTTCATTATACTATCTTGAAACTAAAAATGTGAACAAACGGTGTTTGCCTTGGCTTTTTTGTTGCTAGGCAGAAAAAAATGAAATCAGCACGGAAATAGCAGCATATTGAAACAACTAAAAGATGAATTTCGGCGTTTCTTTTTTCATCTCAGGAACAATAGCTAAGATTTAGCCAGTGGCTGGATTCAAGGATATCATTAAACCAATCTATGACTGGTCATCTTTAAGAAAACTGAATATTTGTCCTATGTGTCTATATTCCTACACCCGCCATTTTCCGAGCTAACTTGGCGATATGGTACGTATCGTAGTACATGTATTTCTCTTTAATGTTATTCTTTTTTTTCGTCGTTCAATAGGCAATCTGCCTAAATCTCTCGTGTTATCGCTCTTTGATCGCAAGTAAACAATCGGATCACGGACTTCTAACCTGACTTGAAACTACGCTCTGTGAAATATGTTTGAAAATTTCCATTATTTTTTTTATTTTTCTCACACCTGCAATGGATGATGCCATTGTGACCACGATGATACTCTATTCATGCAGTTTAATGAGGAAAGCTATTCTCCTTAATGGACCGATCTTCTTCACACACACACATGCGCTTTCTTGGAAAACCCACGAACGTGCACAATAATGTGAATTCACTAAATGGTCATAGCAAACACAGAAACTTTTAGTTTCTGTGTTTGCTATGATTATTTAGTGAATTCACATTATATATATATATATATATATATATTCATTTATTTATATTTAAATTTTGGACGGCACAATAGAGCACAAGAATGCAAATAGATAACACGTAAAAGGACATACATACACGTATATGAGGTTTCCGGCCTAACAAAGATACAAGATATTTTTTCTGAAATTTTTTGAGGTTGGAAACTATTCAGACCACGTACGTTTCTTTATAGAGCCCTCTTACACGCTAATATTACTTCACATCTCATCTACGAAATAAACTATTTATTCTCCATCAAATTTGATAGAGTATGAAGATGCCATTGAGCAGAACTAACTGCTGAAAAAACAGAATTCATTTTGGGAGTAGGCATAGAACTATTGCTTCACTCAAAAAAGAGAATACTATCAAACGCTGCCATAGTAACATTTTGCTATCCACATAAATTTGCTACTAAAGTTTTCAGTAGAAAAATACTAGCAGTGATTTCAGTAAAATACTTTGTTCCCTTAATAGCTATGAATTACTTGCTCTCTGGCTTACTAATATATTCCTGGCATTGGATCAGCTCTAATACAATATCTCCTTGGCCTTGTTGTCTGCTGTTCCTCTGTTTACAATTTTATTCTAAAACGAGATCTCGCTCAGCCCACATAGCATTACCCAATGGCCAGCGAAGTTAATAAATTCTTGAATATATATACACGTTTATTCGGTATATTATAAATCACACAGCATTTTATCTGCAATGCTGGGAAAAGAAATTTCCGAGGGTCAGAAAAAAGTATTCGAGTACAGCATCCAAGATAATTAAAAATAGAAAAACCAATTTTTCCAGTCATAAAATAGGAAGTAGAGCCTGACTGGATAAAATATTCTTGAATAAATTAACGAGTTTTCTCTTCTCAAAAGTAGATGCGCCAATGATGAAAAAGAAAAGGAATATGTAGTAATGAGAATGACTCAGAAAAAAAGGTTTCCGCAAAATGGTTGACAAAAATATTTTTTATATCTAGGTACAGTGGAAATAACCACGTCACTGAAGCAGACATACAGTGTGGAGCATACTTTTGTTTTTGGCTTGGGAGTAATATGAGGAGTAAAAAGATAACTGTAATCAATGGAAATTTAGTATTATATGATAGTAATGAATACTAAATAAACGGGCTGAAGAACCGTAGAATAGGCCTTTTGAAGACTTAAGCAAGAGAGAAAACTGTTCGATAACTCTCCCATGAAGAAAATTGTAATTCATTAGAAATTAGTTAAAGCATAGTTGGCAGAGGAAGGCGATAGGAAATGTAAAGGAGAAGGCAGGCCAGGGAGGGAACGGAATATGTGTGTGTGTGGACAATGATGGATACCAAGATAAGAGAATGAAGAGATGGGCTTAGAGCGGGGTCAGAAACTGCAGGAAATCAGCGATCAGATTACTAATAGCTGAAGAAGTGGTGACATATTAACCATGAATCATTTTTAATCAGCTTAAGTGTTTTAGGTTTTCTGCAGACTACACCAGTGTGATCATCCAATTGTATAAGTCATCAACATATTTTTCCAGCTATAATTCAACTAAAAATATAAATAAATGTGAGGCATCCCAGATTTTCATAAAGAAATTTTAAAATGTAAAAAAAATTTAAGAAGATAATATTTTGGCAATGATTACGCGTGCAGAATTCTTCTCTGAACATGATAAGGGTACTTGTACAAATTTTCCTCACTGTTACGCAGATATCTGAAAACTCCTGAACCCGGATACCCGCCGAAGACAAAGGAAGCCGAATTTCTCTGCTTCGTGGATTCTTTTACTAGTGTGTTTCATTCGTGTTTACTAAATTTTAAAGTCATAATGAACAAACGAACGTCTAGACGGAGAATGAAACTCGGTTCATTAGGGATATACGTCTAATTTTTCGAAAATCCATCGATTTCCGTGTTCATCAAAAATTGAGACCTTGAGGTCCCTTTCTCTTATCTCTCTCTAGCGCCGGCAAGTTACGCGCTCAGTGCGCAGAAGTATGTATATTAACGTTCAGCACTCCCAACGTTCCGATTTCGTTTCATTTCGGTCCCCCTCCCTTCCCCATTCTAATGAGGAGTCAACGCAGTACCAAACACGCATGCCCCCAGATTTCGTCCCGCGACGGCACAAATCTCAGGATACCTTCCCTTCGCCCGTGAATGCGACACGCGAATCTCCCCTGCCGCCGAATTCGGTGATTATCCCGAAGGATTTCAAACACTCCGCCTCTGCGGCGGGTCCTGAGGGAGAGGGCAAGGGGTGAGGGGGGGGAGGGGCGGCGAGGGATGGGAGGGGGGCAGCCCAGTCCCCTATCCCCACCTGATGCGACTCTCTCTCTCCGTTACACCGTTGGACCGAGCCAACACACACACATTCAAAACATCCACATCCGCGCACACACCTTTCGCGTCGCGGCCATCTTGCTCCGCCCGCGTAATGCGAGCATGCATTATGCACCTTCTGGGTAGCAGGGGAGGCAACAGCGACCTCCTCCTCAATCGATTCTCGCTCACTCAGTGCTGCTGACCTCCAGCATGAGGGAAGCAGAGAAGAGGAAGGGCAAACGTGTACGAGAGAAGGAAGGAGGGGGAGAGAGAGACGATTATCGCCCGAGAAACTCCGCTGCCACTCACAAAGCCATGTGCTCGAGGATACGCAGAATATAAAAGATTTCCCACCCCCTCCCCCACCCCATCCAATGTAAGAAACGGTTAAGATGTTTTCAATTATCGTATTCTCGGAGCGAGCGCCATCTTGCTGACGCGGAGAAGTGTTTACCGCGTTCTGCGTTAAAGGAGAAAAGACAGCTTTTTCTCGAATATCGTATTTCATACGGTTCACGAGCGTTGGTCTCCTCGGCCAATTCCTTGAAGGGTTAATTAATATATGTACATCCCGGATATTTATTTCAAATGCAACGCCTGCACCTGAAAATTCTGGATTGATACGTTGAAGCCGTCGGTGAAAGTGTTGTCCTTTCCCATTCCTCTATATTTAATCACCTAGGATATCTAAAGTTGAAATTCCATGCCGCTCACTATCTTCGTACGTTTAGAAGTGTATTTTTTTCAAGTCAACTCACCGTAAATATACGAAAATTAAAGCTCTTAGAAGTAAATACCTCGTGTGCAATGCATTATGATGATTACCAAGTCTACCGCATTGAGATTTTCATGACCTACTATATAAACTACGTATTTCTCATTCAGTCTAAAAGTACGGAATTAAAAACAGAAAATGCGAGCGAAGATCAATTTCAAATAATACAAGAGGACGCTTATATCGAAACGAAGGTTAGTTGACGGTGGAGTTAAATTTTGCAAAGGATATAAAAAGTGGTAATAAATTTCGTGAAAGATCTTTGAAATTATGAATCCATTTAATTTTTCAGATTTTACGATGATAATTTTAGATATTAGTTAATTTTAGAAATTAAATAAGGTCTGTAATGTATAAGGTGAATACACACAATGAGCGAATAATAATCTTACACTTTAAAAGAACTGTATTTTGCACTGAACGTATTTTTAGGTATTATATTTCATCGTCATCAGACATAGTCGCGCAATATGCTAGCGATGACGAGGTGAAATTATGTGAAAACCGGATCAGGAACTAAGTATGTGTTAAGTAGGTACACTACACACTTTAACATATACAACACACTAAAACCGACACACTCTTCAAGGACTGTAATCTTTTGACGTGGTGAAAAGGCTTTTATGTTCCACTGACCACGTGAACTGCACCAACGGGAGCAGTGATGACTGCTCTTGGTAGGGTCACTCATGCAAGGAAAATCAAAGTGCAGGAGCGAAGGGGAAGGGGGTAAGAGAGCGTCTCAGTGGAGCGACTCCAAAGGCATCTGACCCAGAATGCCTTTGAAGTGACGATGCCACGTTAACAACAATATTCAGGGAGGCAATGAGAGACTGCCTATATTACTTTTTCCATGATGATAATAATATACCCGGCTAAGTACATAAAAAATCCTGGAAAATAAGAGAACCGAATGTCATGCCCGGCAGTGGATCAGGCCAGACCTCCGAGGTAATAACCACGTAAAACTATTGTGCAGCCAAATTAAAAATAATATCAGAAAAAGGACGAAAAAGGCCACAGATACTAAAATAAAGACTTGACATTTTAAGACAATGCTGAAGAACTGGAAGTTGTAAAATGAAAAGAGATTAATGATGAGTGAATTATAGATATATAGTATCATGCTGACAAGAAGTGATGTGAAGAGACAACGAGAATGCTGGAGTGACAGTTACAAAGCTATTCACCGCGAGGAGAAATACAGCCAACGTGAGGCGCTGTTAGCAGCAGGTAGAAAATTAGGAGGAGAAGGTAAGGTGGGAATGAAAGGTAAGTGAGCAATTGATTGCTATTAAAAGTGATCAATTCAATATAGGTATATTTAGCAGATATCGGGGACAAACTATTCAATAGGACCGACCAATTGGAAGAATTATAACGGAAAATTTTTCGAAAAAAGCACCAAATATTGGTGAGGGAATCTGGAGGGAGAAATGCTTGCGGGGAAAGAGTTAACGGGATAGGGACGATGAATAATCGTGGAGAGTTATCAAATGTCGCTGGAGAATGATTTTAATGATAACTTAAACGTGGTTTTTAAGCACCATCGCAAGTGTATGAACATATTCTAAAAAGATTTCAGGCTTTACTGAAGATAATTGGTAGGATAGCTCTTATATCTAGGCGAAAGGAACCCAGAATAGATAGTTAAAAGGATGGGGCAGTAAAGGAAATAAGAGAACATGGTATGGGGCATATAATGTAGAGACAAGTAAATTATAAACTGAATATAAAATAGGAGAAATTGTTGCGGAAATAACACTGCAATTATATGGAATAATTTAAAGGTATCAACATAAAAAACGTGAGGTAATTTCAAGATACAGCAAAAGAAAAGCTATAACAGTCATAAATGTTTATAAAAGGATTATACAGTATTCATAAATATAATCGAAGAGGTTTAATAAATATTCAAAGAATACGTAGACGATTTATGCCTCGAAGAAATTAAGTTGGCTTAGACAGAGGGGATAAGACAGGTTACAGTGAGGTTAGTTTGGGTGAAATAGTACTAGATAGTGTTATACCGATATCGACATAAACACCCCGCGATTCATCAAAAAAGTGTGTGTCCGGGGGTGCAAGCACCAGCTGGGAAGTGTAAGTTACAAGGGACGATGTGGAAGAGAAAGGGAAAATATTCAGTAATTAACTGTCAAATACGATCAAATTTGTATCCATGCTGGAGGAAGACTTAAATTAAAACAATGGTTAATTCACCTAATGGATTATTTGTTTGTCATGCGAAAAAGGGAATAAAAATAAACCACAACCATTTATACGACAGACCTCCACCTTAACAAGACAGGTCATGAAGAATTGAAAAGTAAGAAGGGGAAATTCTTCTATCAAATGGACACGCAGATATGAAGTAGGTACACAAATGAAAATGATGGCCGTCAGCAGGAATGCATGATATCCTAAAAATTTATACCAAAGATTTTAGGAAATAATGGCAGCGGCAGAGACTTTGGCAGAGCGGGTCGTCACTCAAGGAAGTGCTTATACTTATCCTCATTATACTCATTTCCCAATGCATACTATTAGTTCGTGCTAAGTGCACATACGGAGCGCGTTGATGAATCGTGAGAGGCCACGTTCTGCTATTAACAGCATGCCATATTAACCGTGATTATTTAGCAGAGAAGTAGGGCTCCTAATATTCTGTTGCTTAGTATCACGAGTCTTAATTTTGTCTATGATAGAAATTCGCTCTAAGCAATGATATTTTGCGGACCATAAATACCCTATTGTACAAAAATGTTTACAAATAATTTCGTACTAAGACCATTAAATTTTTAAACGATGAGGTACTCACTATGAACGCCATACATTAATATTCATAACATAGGATGAGAAGCAAAACTGGAAGTTAATTTCTACATTAATCCAAATTTTGTTAAATTTCTTCTGTGGTGAAAAACTCAGACAGTGCTCCTAGTCAAAAAGGGGAAATTAGAGGTGACTGACTGCCATGTACGCACTGTTGTAACTAATGATTTAGTTATAAATGTTCTAATTACCGAAGAGAAATAACAAAGACACTGAGAAGGAAAAAAGTTCAGCGCTTATAATCTGACTGTGGTTTTATGAATTCAAATGGCATTTAAGATTCTCCTAAATCTGCACAATCCAAATTTTAATTTGTTCTGCTATAATATTTAGAAGGAAAAGCCTGCTTGGAGCATATTTATTCCGAGAACTTTAAATAGCTAATGGTAGGAAACCTCATGGTGCTAGTTAGCAGTGAAATGTCACGAGTCCTAACACATGTACATTGCAGAAGTTAAATAGTTTTGTAATATTGTCATGGATCTATTTATTATTAAAAGATTGTTTCAATAACGCAATTTTTTATCATTAAGCTGAATGACTCCCCTGAATGAAACCCCAGAACCCTGCTAATGTGGGAGTTTTACATGCCGTTGGTCTTTGTAAAAGTGACCTCGACCCTCGCTTATCAAAACATTCTTCTGGTTGATAACTGTAGTGGCCGAATAAAATTCTAAGCCCATGCTTCCAAATATCGTGCTTATTCGAATAATTCTGCATCCATTCGAGGATTTACGGAAGAGTAAGCCAAGTTTATTAATTTCCACAGCTTATAAGGGTTTTAGATTCTCTGAATAATCACTTCGGCTCCTTCGTTTTACACATCAGCCCGCACAAAGGAAAAAATAAGGTTGGCAGAAGAAATTTATACCTCACTTCGTCCGCTACCAACAGTCAGAGGTCACATTTTCTACCTGTGACTTTAAGAGTGGGGACTTCCATTCCAAACTTCCACTTCTTATTTTCCAGTACTGCATGACCTGTCGTGGCATGGTGAAGGTATATCGTAAAAATATTTGTGGTTCATTTTTATTCCCTCTTTTTTCATATACCAAAGAACTTTTTAGGGGACAAAATTAACACGTTTTAAACTAAGTTGTTCGCCATCATGTATTTGAATTTGCATTTTTTTAGGTTATTTTCCCTATTCCCTTCCTCTCCTTTATTCCTTACCCATCCGTGGGGTGAAAGCATCCACCTGGTACTTGCACCCCATGCCACACACCACACATCTTTTTTGTGGACCGCGGGGTATTTATGTAGATGCCAATGTGCATAGTATTATACAGAACGGAGAACACATGACGTGGTGGTTAAAATTGTGTTGTTCCGTAAGAGGACTGATATCTGGAGGAGAGAAAATGTAAAGGAAACAGCTGCCACTTTGCAGACCTGCAGTCCTTTGAGGAGGTTAACAATAGAAAGTGTGTGCGCAAATGTCCATCTAAAGAGTTCAACGTGAAGGAAGGATAAAATGGTCAAGGTCATAGGACTCACCCCGTGTTTAAGCCCTATGTTGCGAGGAATTCATACAGTTCTCCCAATTATTCAGCCTGTTCTATCCAAGGAAATTCTGGTATTCAGACGATTATAAGAAGACCTTAGCTAGTGCTGCCTAGGGACATGCGTATGAAATTTGAATATACTCGGAATCCGTATGCAAGAGGCGAAACTACTAACCGTTTCACCTAAAAAGAAACTTAAATTTTGTATTTAGATCAAAATACCATGAAAAACTGTTTTCGTGATCAACGTATAGACATTTAGAGTAACAGAATAATCACTAACCTCCATTTCATAATTGTTTCCTTTACATCAGGGTGCACAGTTATTAATTCAGAAAACCGAGGTTGATTCATTGTGAATGAATAATTCAATAGCGTTGGACAAAGGGCGACAGCTTTATATTCATCGAGGACTTTGAATGGGAAAATAATTTCATATCCTCAGAAGAAACGTAACATTTTTCTCAAAATTAAACAAAATTTTACTTTTATTTCCTCGACTTTAAAGAATAAAAAATATTCTGAACTTTCCAAGAGTTTATTTACTCTTTTATTGCTCACGTACAAAACGCTTAAGACAAAAGTTTTTCCCTTTCCAATCAATTTACATTACGCAATTAATTACATGGTGCCAACGAATGCAGATGTAAAGAGAGGAAGGAGTAACTTATTGCTTCGTAATATCGATTTCTCTTTCTCTCTATCCTTTAATCTTGTCTGGGTGATATGGATATTCAACTGATAAAACACTCTCTGTTGATTTATCAGTTAACGTGAATGAGTTGTTTTCGTTTTTGGGTTTACCCTGTAGAATTTATTTGTCACACCGACGTTTCATTACTCTTTTCCGTGGAGTCTCCAAGAGTGCAAATATATCTCTATTTCAAGAATTAAAAAATACGGGAAAATCTGGAAAAACAATGGTAGTAACACGAAACGATATTGTTTTATCCAAATAAAGATACATATTTTCATCGTCTTAATGCAGACCATAAGTGACAAAAAAGGCATCTTCATAATTATCTAGATATTTTTCTCAGATATTTTGGAACAAACCTGGAGTTGTGTAATCTGGCAGTAACATTTTATATGGTAGCAACTATAGGTAAATATGAGAAATAACAAATAAAAACAGATCAGTCGTGAAAGCCACCCTTTTCACATTGAGAGGGTCAAGGGCATAGGACTTTGCAAAGTCAAATCCTTGAAATTGCACTAAATTTTCAAAATGCTGTACCACTGCCCTGTTAGTTCCCTACAGCCTGGTTAGTAGTTAGTCAATGGTGAGAGCAATATTTTGGTGAGTGTCCCATGACAGCATGATGCCAGAAAGCAACAACATGGTGCAATAGTGGTGTAAATATAGCAGCTGCATTTGCAACATTAACCACTGAGGAACATTTGTTTGCTGAATAGTTAAGAGGAGAGGTATTGAAACTCATCAATGAATGCAAGTTGAAACTCATAAATCAAGAAAAATATCTTCCCTTGGCCTGGTCAGGTACGCCAAGCATCGACAACCATGTAGCTGTAAAAGCGTAGCTTTTCTATAGTTTTCGTCAACTTTCAAAGTGTTGGAATTTCTATTGCACACCATGGAGAGTGTATATGAAAATAATATAAATGATAATCTTCTTTTGTATTCAAGAAATGACGAGGTTAAAAAAGAATAAATCCCAAGGTTTTCATTTGACTCTTTAGAGTAAAATATTTTTGAGTTCCTCTGAGATGGAACACAAATTGATAAGCCTGAGGAAAACGGAAGAACTACCACGAAATGGCTGAACACAGGATGTCAAACTGATTTAACATATCCTCCGTCTGTTGGCTGCATCCAATATTCATTTTATATATATAAGACAATATGTTTATATTACATGTAACTATATTCAAACAGCTAGGCGCTCTAATCAAATGCTGAAGGAACATTGCTCGCAAGAGTATTACGAAAAATTCTCAGGAACTCATAAATATTTTTTGATCTGATTTCCCGCACCAACTTTCTGTGCCATTATCCGCTGCATCGCACGAATTGTAGTAAATCCGGAAATTTAGAAGAAATATCAATACACACGAAAGAAAAGTGGTTGTAGTGGTTGTACATGGGTGAATGAGAGTCAAGAAAAGTTAAGTATGCAAAAATTCCTTTATTTTATGGTGAAATTATCTGGAAGCAGGTATCAACGATCCCAAGCAGAAAATTAAATTACATGCATTAATGTATTCAACCTAAAATATCTTCATTTTTCAGATGCAAGCTTCAAATAACTTTTTTCCGTCAAGGAAGTACGGGATGTAGTCATGTGTAACGTAAAAGTGTAAGGACCAATACATCACTTAAGAAGAATAACACTGAACCACATTTTTATTTGCTGTTCATAGATAATAATTGAAATGATTACTGAATTATTTTGTGACGACGATGGTTAATAAGAGCACTTTTCATGTTACTAATTTCAACCATTTAAATAATTACGAATTCCCTTGAAAGAACACAAATCATTTGACTGGGACATTTATATGTTAAAATGGAATCGCTGATGCCATATTTGATGCCCTTGATGCTTTAATTGCACTTGTCGCTCAATGATACTCTGGTTCCCTCGAAAGTGTCTCTCGAAATTGTCCCGACTATGTTATCGCAAGCGAATATCGCCTCTGAAGCGTTGGTGATTAGCCCTGCGGAAGAGGAACGCTCCCGAGCGACGCTCCACTAACTAGTGTCGTCGTGTCATGAAGGGGAAGGAAGGAACACAGAATTGGCCGATTAGTAATTTATTGGGTGTATGCACTTACTCTGCCGACGGAGATCGGTACGGGAAGGGAAGGGAAGCCCAGAGCCAGGAGTAGGAGATCGTGGTGTCGCGATTCGCGACACAGGCCGTAGATCCGCGTCCGCAGTCTCCTCTCAGCCAGCCAACCTCGTCTGCTGCCCCTGACAATCTGCCCAGGTCCGGGCGCTAGCCCCTTTTTCCCGGTTCCTCCCGACGTCACAAGGTTTCTCAGAACTGCCCGGGAGCTCTTGACGTCCTGGCCTTGGGCAGGAGGAGTACGATGACCTGCAGCCCTTCCCCACAGGTGCATTGTTTTGCGGGGGTGGGATCCTGGGAACTCCCCGGCGGCTCAAGGGACGCCCCTTTGGGTTCACCCAAAGGGATTCCCTGGCAATGGGGAAAACCCTGCCTGGTCAACGGTACGCCAGTGGCGCTTTGGCCGTCCGTGGGAGCGAATAGCCACCCACCCACAACATCACCCCGGCAGCAGTTAGGTATGGGGGGGGGAGGGTAGGAGGGAGGATACCGACTCCGTACTGTCAAGCATACAATGTCAAGCATACAAAACAAGAGCATAAGTATATGTACTTTTAGAAAAAACAAAGATTAATACCCCATAGGACACAATATTTACATTTTGCATTACGGCCACCGAAGGTTGAAATTATTCGGTAATTTTCGAGAAACCCTCGAATGCATCTTTTGCCATTAAAAAGAGTAAAATGAAAAAAAAAGGAATAGAAATGGTGAACACTTGTAAAATATAAAATAATGATTAAAAACATATTTTTCATATAGCTAAGCTATACTCTTTCATATTGTCTTGGTACAGTTTATCATTTTCTACCAATCTCCTTTCCGTAACATATTTCTACTTTCCCAATCTTCCACCACACTTTTCTCACGGCACAGGGGTTCCGTCGCTTTATTTAATTTGAAATTCTTTCCAAATGCAACACGCTGCACCACAATTCAACCACCAATCTTCATCCGAAGACATTGTTTTCCGAATGAGGCTGATTTCCCTTTCGTCCCGGAGCAGTCCCAGTCGTAACCGTTCCTTCCGGCCCAAGTAGACCGATCCGCTCCCGCGATGACGTCCGCGTCCCCGGTAGGCGGCTCTCGGAGTGATGGGACCGGTCAATCTCGGTCCGTCAGCATCCTTGTTGTATCTTGTGTCGATCTGTGGTGTGATTGCAGTTCTTTTTGGCGCCGTCTTTATGGAAATGGGGGCCATTATTGCCGGCTAAAACGGCCGGGAAGGGGTCGCAGGTTGTACGGGTGGCTGGGAGAAGTTAATTGTTCTTCGGCGGGGGAAGGGCCCACTGATGATGAAGGTTCGTTGTGGCTCTGGGGGGTAGGACTGGGTGCAACAGGCTCCTCGAGAGGAGCGTCGGGGAGGAATGATTTGGACTGTTGCGGTTGAGGAGGGTCTCCCGAACAATCCTCTGTCAGAGCTTTAGGTGGAGGAATAGGTTCCGGATCAGGAGGTAAGGGAAGAAGGTTTCTCAAATGAGCAGTGGAAACACGACCAGTTCTTATGTTTTCTATGTCCATTGTTACTGCACTCCTAACTTTAATAATTTTGTACGGTCCAATCCATCGAGATGCGAGCTTTTTGGATTGACCTGCACTCGGAGCCATATTGCGCAGGAGAACCAACTGTCCCACTCCAATTGCCGGTAGTGTTCGATCTTTGTTGCATCGATTGCGTTCTCTCTCTGTTAATTCCCTATTCCACTCTTTCGCTTGCGCGTGGGCCATTTGTAAACGGTATTGAAGCTCCTCAGCGAAGTTAATTCCGGCTTCAGTTGGAGCCATGACGGGCGATAAATCATCTTCCCAAGGTAATGACAACTCTCGGCCGTGCATTAGATAAGCCGGGCTGAAACCTGTTATACGATGCCTCGTATTTCGGTAAACGAACAATGCGAAATGAAGTTGTTCGTCCCAGTCCTTGTGGTCTTGTGCTACGTAGTGAGAGATAACGTTCGCAAAGGACTGATGGGCCCGCTCCAGCTTTCCGTTTGCGGCTGGATTATATGGCGAGGTGAATATCGACTCGATTCTCAGTTTGCGGCACACTTCTTTCATCAAGTTAGAGGTGAAATTTGTCCCTCTATCTGTAAGGAGATATTTTGGGGCTCCATGTCGGCAAATTACGACCTCAACGAAAGCGCGTGCGACTGTATCAGCCCTCTGATCTGGGATTGCTACTGCCTCTGGGTATCGTGTGAAGTAATCCTGGCAAGTAAGGATATATCGGTTGCCCTTTCGTGATGGTGGGAGTGGACCCACTATGTCCAACGCTAATTTTTCTAAGGGGTATGTGGCTTCGGTGACTGGCTGTATTGGAATTGGTGGCGCCTGCCCTTTGCGTTTCTTACAGTCTAAACAATTTTGAATATAAGCACGTGTATCCGAATAGCAGTGATCCCAGTGGAAGTGCCTTTGCACCATTTCCAGCGTTTTATCAAATCCACAGTGACCAGCTAGGGGTGTGTCATGGCATCGCTTTAAGATATAGTTTCTCATAGACTTAGGAGCACAGACTGCGAACTGGGGGCTAATCGATCTAAAATTAACTCGATAAAGGACATGATGGTCATCGTAAAAGAACTGCGGGTCGTTTTTTCTTGCGAGGTTGTGGAATTCTTTCAGCTCTGGGCATCGGGATTGCTCTTTTGCTATTCTTTCTTTTTCCCAGATAGGCTGCAAATCATCCGTAACAATGGAATGTATCGGAAGAGGTATTCTCGAGAGCGCATCACTGTGAGAGATGTCTTTTCCTGGTCGGTATTGGATGTCAAATGAATACTCGCTCAACTCCATAACCCATCGCGCTAGTCTTGGTTTCGGTTCTTTGAGTGTTAATAGCCATTTCAGAGGTTTGTGGTCCGTACAAAGAGTAAACCGTTGCCCTAGAAGGTACACTCGGAATTTCCTTATGCCTTCAACTACAGCGAGACACTCTAACTCTGTAGCCGAATAAGATGTCTCTGCTTTGCGCAATTGCCGACTGGCACACGCGACGGGGTGTTCGCCGTCCTCAAACTCTTGAGACAAGATGCTCCCGAGAGCGTAAATGGAAGCATCAGTAGTGAGGGTAAATGGCCTGGAAAAATCAGGGAACTTGAGGAGGGGTTGAGAGCTAATGCAACGTCTTAACTGTTCGAAAGCCTGCTGCTGTTCCTCTCCCCAAACGAACTGTGCATCTTTCCGGATTAACTTGGTTAGAGGTTTGGACATCTTAGCAAAATTTGGGATAAATTTTCGGTAGTAACCCACAAGACCGAGGAAAGACTGAATGGTTTGAACATTAACTGGCTTTGGGAATTTTTGAAGGACCTCGATTTTCTCCTCGTCAGGTTGAAATCCATTGCATGAAAGAACATGTCCTAAAAATTTAACACTTTTCTGAAAAAAGGAGCATTTCCTAGGTTTGAGTTTTAGATTGGCTTTTCTAAGCCTAGAAAAAATTTCGCGTAACCCCGTGATGTGCTCTTCCCAAGTGCGATCATATTTGAGAATGTCGTCTAGGTAGCAGACACATCCGTGATTTATAAGTCCATCTAACACTTTAGTCATGAGGCGCATGAAGGTGGAGGGTGCATTGGCTAATCCAAAGCTCATTCTATTGCACTCAAAATGGCCGTGTGGAGTGCTGAAGGCGGTATATTTCTTGCTATCTTCATCCATCTCCACCTGCCAGTAGCCACTGCACAAATCCATTAAAGAGTAATAACACGAGCCTCCCAGCTGATCGAATGTCTCATCTATATTAGGCAATGGGAATACCTCCTTTTTAGTCACACTATTCAATGCACGGAAATCAATGCATGGGCGGTATTGGACGGGTGCCCCGGCAGGTATCTTTTTTTTAACTAATATGATGGGAGCGGACCAAGGGCTAGTGGAATGTGATATAATGTCTTGCTCAAGCATTTCTCGGATGGAGTTGTCTAAGGCAGTCCGCTGGGAGTGTGGAACGCGATATGGCGGTTTTTTGATCGGTCTGACGTCATCTACCTCAATGGAATGTTTAACAATGTTCGTGCAGCCCAGGGAGTTTTTACCATACATAAATATGTCCGAAAATTCTGAAATGAGCAACTTCATTTCGTCTAAAGCTTCCGTGGGGACATTTCCAAAATCAAAAAGGGAGAGAAGAGTTTCTTCCGGCGGTTTTTCGGGCCATAGTTCTACGTCGTCCGAAGTAATTTCGTTAACATACGGTATGCCTTTTTCTTCAAATTTCGTCTCGGCTTCTATTTCCAATCCCTTTTTTACCTTCGCCTCATTGCGATTGAAATTGCAAAACAAGATTGGGGCCGATCCATCCTCGTCTACCCTTACTACCGTTGGAAGGATCGTGATGTTTCGACTTTCACCCCCGAGTGCGACCTCTTTCCCCGCTAATTGTTTATTAATAGCTCGACACATTATAATCGAGAATGGAGGAACCCTCAACGTTTCTTCTGCACACAGCACATCTTTTATTTTACAGCCACTTTCCACTTCGGGAAACACTATCGAGGGAGAGACTACGGTCCGCCGCATAACATCAGGAGCAATCGCACACAGAAACTCAATTGACCCAAGGGCCCCTGATTCACCGGCCTTATCATCGCCTGTCTCTTCCTTACTTTTCCCATTATCCTTTACAGTCGTGGCATCCTCGCAAAATTTGTCCTCCGTTGTCGTTTGAATCTCGGATTCTGAGTTATCCTTACAATTAACGTTCTCTCTTTCTTCGCACGAAATTGTGACTCGTGCAGGCTCACGCCAAACATCGAGCACGAGTTGGGTAGGTGAAGGCTCTTCAAAGGAAATTAAATCTGCCGTGAAGACGTCTGCATTTCCACCTTTGTTTCTCCCATCGTCCTGTGGTGCTGGGTTCTCAAGGGAAATGAAATCAATCTCTACATTTTGGGGAACGTTCCGCTCTAGTGGAATCTCGTGGCAGCCGTTAATCAACATTTTCGATTGCTGAAGATCTAAAGTGCAGCCGTGCTTTTTCATGAAGTCGAGACCAATGATTCCGTCGTAATTAGTATTACCGAGATCCACTATTAGCATATCCTGGGGATATAACTCACCGGATATAGTCAATGGGACTAGACATTGGCCGTGAACAGAAAGAATGTGGCCTGAAGCGCTTTTGATAGGAGTATCGTATGGATGAGTAATCAGATTATTCCAAGGAAATTTCTTTTTATTCACAATAGTGACGGCCGCACCTGTATCCACTAGGAACTTGTAATTCCTCCCCTGTATCGTCCCTTGGACTACGACACCGTTTTCTGGGGTTACTGTCAAAATTAAATCCTCCCCGACTCCGCAGTCGGGGTCGTGAAGTTTCCCGGATTTGAAGCGTTGAATTTTAAAGGGCACTGAATTGGGCGGTGACCTGACTCCTTACAGTACCCACAAATGAGTAGGGGACAATCTTTCGATTGGTGGCTCGCATCTCCACATTGAAAGCAAGAACGCGACGATCGACAGAATCGAGCAATGTGTCCTGGCCGTCCACAGTGGTAACATTTGCGAGTGCCGGCATTTCTTGATTCCGTTTGTGAAAAGTTCGTAGTTCGCGGGGCATGTGAAATTCGGTTCCTTTCCACGGGTGATCTTTCTGTGAAAGTATGCATTTGGGTAGAAATGTGCTGCGTAGGAGGTGGTGGGTGGATCGAATTCAATTGAGGGGGATGCTGTGAGTACAAAGAATGAAATGCATTTATCTCCAAGAATTTGTTGGCATAGGCTCTCACGTTTGCTTCTTCGGTTAGTGCAAATTCTTCCGCCTCGAGAATACTTTTCGGGCAACGCACTTGGACAAAACGACCTATTTCCTCTCGTAAGCCTAACAAAAATTGTGAAAGGAGCCTGTGCTCGACAATTGTTTTTGCGGCTTCGGGGTCAGGGAACGTTGCTCTAAGTTGGCGAGCGATTTTACGAAGGCGTGTCGCAAACTCATGAACTGACTCGAGGGGTTGTTGTACACAGGTTGAAAACATTCGCTCGAGAGCAAGCGGAGAAGTTCTAACCGAAAACCTGCGTTTAAGATTCGTAGAGAAACTATCATAGCTGTCCAAAACATGTGGATTTATGGCCACATAGTCCGCGGCGGAGGCACTTAGTCGTAATCGCGCGATGCACAGTGTTTGACTTTCGGTCCAAGCATTCAGATGGCTCACCATCTTCAACGATTCAAGGAAATTGTCAACGGTCGGCTCGTCCTCTCCACTGAAAGTCGGTATTAAGTACGCTTGGCTCGCTATCGGGGAGGGCGTATGCGACTGCGGTGGTACACTCGTGTGATTTGAAATAGAATGAGTATCTCCGTTCACCTCGGACAAGGTGTTGACACACGGAGTAAACTCCATAAGCCGTGAGGATATGTTGGGCTGCGCCATGTACGACGGGAAGAGGGGAGACGCGGAAGAGTGGAATGCGGAATGAGAGTGAAAAGCCATGATGAACAATAATTAGCTAAATAAATAACGTTTCCAAAACAAACGAGCGAGCGCTGAAATATTTCACTAAGTGTTATATAAATAAACAAATAAGGAAAAACAGTACAGTCCTCCCGGCAAATATATTACGAGTGCAAATGGAGGGAGTAACACTTAATTAAGCCGCATGAGCTGTAGCAATTCAACAAGGTTTTGGATATTAGCGCGATAATCAGCGATGCGATACACTCGTCGTATCGTATCCTCGGGATCGTTCCTCGCAAGCACCTGACACCAAATGTCGTCGTGTCATGAAGGGGAAGGAAGGAACACAGAATTGGCCGATTAGTAATTTATTGGGTGTATGCACTTACTCTGCCGACGGAGATCGGTACGGGAAGGGAAGGGAAGCCCAGAGCCAGGAGTAGGAGATCGTGGTGTCGCGATTCGCGACACAGGCCGTAGATCCGCGTCCGCAGTCTCCTCTCAGCCAGCCAACCTCGTCTGCTGCCCCTGACAATCTGCCCAGGTCCGGGCGCTAGCCCCTTTTTCCCGGTTCCTCCCGACGTCACAAGGTTTCTCAGAACTGCCCGGGAGCTCTTGACGTCCTGGCCTTGGGCAGGAGGAGTACGATGACCTGCAGCCCTTCCCCACAGGTGCATTGTTTTGCGGGGGTGGGATCCTGGGAACTCCCCGGCGGCTCAAGGGACGCCCCTTTGGGTTCACCCAAAGGGATTCCCTGGCAATGGGGAAAACCCTGCCTGGTCAACGGTACGCCAGTGGCGCTTTGGCCGTCCGTGGGAGCGAATAGCCACCCACCCACAACACTAGGAACCATCGCTGCCGATCGTCTCACTCCCTTTCACGTTCCTCGCGTCACCCTCGAGCAATTAAACACAGTGGAGGCACGTGATGTCGCATTTGGCGAAGTCAGGCGACAACGCATCCCGCCATCAAGTGTGTGCATCAGATCGATTCCATCTTCGAACATGTCTGCAGATTCCTAAGCAGCAGAGATGCATGGAAAATTCCTCTTTTTCCTTGTTATCCGAATAATTCCACAGCACCCTAAACTCGACTATTGATTACCCTGAACTGCTCTCTCTCTTCAACTTCAGGATACCAACTCGATCCACTCACTCCCTACTCCATCTGCCTATTCCTAGGATATCTCTCACTAAGCACTCACCTTTATTTCGCCTCTCCTCCCTTCTAAGTTCACTCCCTCACACTGTCGATCCTTTTTATTTGTCATGCATCCATTTCACCACCGAATCTTTATCCCAGTTGTCAACAAATCAAATATTTCCCCCTGCCCATGTTCGGTTCTCGTTGTTTATTGTTATGCCGTTATTGTATTTTGTCCTCTTTCATGTTTTTGTTACATTTTCACTGTAAATTGGCGCTACTGCTGCACGTAAATAATGTTTTAAATAAAATAAATTTCGATGGCGCAGATAAGGCTAGACTCAATCATTCCAATATTCTCATTTGGGTAGTAGTTCCAATATGCTCATTTAGGTAGGAATACAACTCAAAGTAGCTTGATAGGTCTTTAAAATTATGGTGACCTGCCTTCTATGCATTTGCCTGTCACCGTAAAGCAGGGAGAGTGGTCCAGAGACACCAAGTAATAGATATTGAGGGAAAAAAATTGTTATGAGAAAAGAATTGTGTCTTCAAAATAAATTTGATTGGAATATTTCTTGCTGAGGGTAGCATGCATCATGGAGATGCAAACTGAAGTCGCTTATGCTGCTTAAGCATACATTTTCTACAAAATATTCATTCATGGCAGTATGACCTTCATCGCACTCTTTTCATTTTCATATACCGATTAAAATGCGTTTCTGCATGTTTTGGTTCTACTGCACCGTCTCATGCAAAATTCCCCAACAAGAGTGAATTAGGATAATGGGTAAAACGGAATAAAATGGGAATCGAATTTCGGATTATTTCATTCGAGTTCCTGTCTCTATGGCTCATATTCCTTTGTTTCCGAGTGGGGAATGAGACCGTAGTCTCACTGCAATAATGCCTGTATGCTCCGGGCAAAAATCTTCCGAGATAAATTCTTTCGAAGTATTTTTTCATTGCAGAGGAAATACCGGAAAAAAATTGTAAAATATGAAGTATTTTACCCAGATTATTTTCCATAATTATTTTAAAAATTGAGTTATTTTGACTTCAATTATTTTTAACTTAATTAAAAATCAGGAAATATTTTGATTTTAAAATGCTTCAATATTCAAATATTTTCTATAATATTTTGACACGTGAAAATTTTATTGCTTCAGCAGTGTTTCGTAATGAGTTTTTTAATAACGTTTCATGCACAAGCTTTGCTTTAAGTTTTGGAACACATCAGTTGATTTGATAATATGGAACATTCACGTTAATCACATGCATCGATTCCTACAAATCATTTTTCGGATTATCATATAGCATGTACGAAAATATTTCCGAGAGACAGGAAGAAAGCTTAAGCTAGTTACAACAATAGATTTTCAGAAGTTCAAAGGTCAAATAATGAATATTATTTCGCAGTATAACTATTATGGACGTTTTTATACGGCCATCAACCTACGTTTTGGGATTTTAAGGTATTTCCGTACAGCATAAGCACCTCGTTGTAATGCGTGCTTTATTCTTGAGGTCATGCTTTCCAACCCAATACCTCGCACATTCGAAGATCCAATTCTCTTATGCGGAAAAATTTAACTTTGGACATCATGTGTCTTAGTGTGAGATAGCCTATTCACTATTGGAATATTTACCCAGTTTTAAGAAAGATACAAAATCTCTGTCATTTAAGGAAATAACGGCAAAGTGTAGTTTGTAAGATTAAAAAATGTATAATGAATTGGTCAAACATGTCGCCCAAGTCAATTCGTACCTCAAAGTCGTTTCTCGTTCTGACCCTTTCCTAGATGAACAAGAATTTTGAAGAACCATTGAGATGAATAAGAATCGACGCCTCGCTAGGATCAAAAGGGAAGGTTTGACCCAGAAGGCGGTTTGCGTGGGAGCTGAGCGGAGTGGGGCGGGCGACTCCGCTCTGGAGACCGGGATGCAGCGGAAACGACAGCCCTCCGATGTGAGTGACATCCTAAAGCGGACGTCTCCAGTACTTTCATCGCTCGTCCCACGCCATTAGTAGATCAAAGGCAAAGGGCTTTCGGGCGAATGCAGGTAAACAGGTTGGGTCGACTTCGGAAGCTCATAGATATCCTTCATGACCTTTGAAAGCACTTCTGGAACGGTACAAAGTTGCCGCCAAATCTCGCCTTCTTCAGTAATAATTTCCTTCCTCCTCCATGCCAACTAAAATGCCATCTCTCTCTTGATTTTACCTTTCACCGCGCTATTACGGTCTCTCTTTACCTCAGTCGACACTTTTATCTTCTTCAGATACTTTATTCACCACTCTTTGTAACCATCTCACTATGCTCAACGTACTCCAAAATGTTTTTTCAATATAAATTATCAACGTATTGTTTTCACAACACACGACGGTGGCCATTTGGATTTGAAATGGCGGTGAGCACCAACCATATACCTGTACCTCACACCCTCAACCAATTGTCTTCCACATCACGTCCTAAGCTCCCCAAAATCGTATTTTCATTAATTATTCATGTCTTGTCTAATTTCACCTCTCTGCTAAGAATACCAGCCGCAGATTCCCACTTTTTATAAAACTGCCCCATATTGACCAGCATCCAAGGATGTCATCACTCCAAACAACGTACAAAAATATAGCATGAACACCTCTGAATTCCTCCTAAAAAGATGTTAACTTTTGATTTTACTATTTATCTCACTATATTTCACTGTTGTTTTCTCGCAAATGTCATTCTCTTTTAGTGAAGTCACAATAACTATGACCCTTATTTCCCACAATATCGCGGTCTCCCCCACATTTGATTGTGGCCTAACGTGTGGACCTTCACCGATTAAGTGCTTTCTGATCGCTCATTCATCTCATTGATAAGGCTTTGGAAAAATTAGCTGGCTGTTGTCCTTTGTCTACCTATTCCCATTTATGCTTATTCTCTTCCGGCATGACAGCTCTCATGAACTATGCTATTTCTGATACATAGGCAAATTTTGTCAGTTATTGCGCGTCATTTCTTTTGGTAGACGGTCTTAATTGCTTCCGCGACAATATCTACCACATTTCTCCGAGGCTAGGTTTATAAATGTCAAGGTAACTTTCCGAATAGCCACTTGGAGAATAATTTTTTTTGCCAGGATAACTGTGAGCCGTTTATTGCAGGATGAAATCAAATGGGTAGATAAACCCTTAGCCAACGCACCTCTGCGAGTGAATAAACAAGATACTCACCTGTATTGAAAAAATGACTTTAAAACTGAATAAAAAGGCAAATCAGCGTTATGTTGGTGAACAAGTCCTAATAGAAGTATAATGCTACTTTTTTTTGAATATCTAGTTTTTATGTAGAAAATTCTTCTAATTCTCTCCGTATCCACTTTTTATTTTCCTCGCCATATGAAAAATGCTATCCATACATTGGCAAACCAAACAGGTTGTTCAATTAAAAATATCCATAAAATTTGAACCAAATTGTTGTCAAATATAATCTAAAGCAATGAGCTAAACTTATACCAGGTTTTATGGTAAAATATATATGTGCACTTTGAATATTTTGCGAAGGAAAAACCATCTTAACGGATTGGTGAGTCACCAAAATATGCAAATAACCAATTAATAAAATAATTAATCATGCCGAATATGCTATCTAGCGGAAAATCGCATTTTAGGTTTCCAAGGATGATCAAATGCTATCATATGACAACTTGTTGGATTGAATTTGTTTGAAAAAGTAGGTTATAGACGGTTATTTTGAACTAATACACATTTCTTGGGATGCAAAACTTCCGAAGCATTAGAAACAACCATTCTCCCACTCTGATTTCATCTTTAGGACCTCAAACGATTCTCCTTCCCCGTATTCCATCCAAAATTCCCGCTCTTCTCCTCCCCTATAATCTTCCCAAACTTTCTACCTTCCATCACACCCTTCAACATCCGCCGCATATGAACATCTCCTCAATATTTTTATCCACTTTCGAATTTTTCCCATCAACTTCCTTACTTTCCCGATCCTATTTAAAACTCCCTCGTCAGTCGGCCGCTATATCCAGCTTAATTTTCCCTTCCCACTTAAAAAATAATACAGAGTAACTTTTTCAACTTTACAGCTTTTTATATCAAATTTTGACAACACAAATTATGTTTTTGGCGTAAAAATGGAACAATATGAATCTTTTAATTCTCGTTTTTGAAAGCATTAGTAAAGTACCTAAATAATAATGTGATATATATATATATATATATATATATATATATATATATATATATAACTTTTGGACGGCACAATAAAACACAGAATAAAACAGATAACACGTAAAAGGACACTCACACTGTAGATGATTTGAGCTTTCGGCCTACTCCGAGGCCTTCTTCAGGTCAGACTGAGAGGTTTTGAGGGAAGAGTGCCTGGGGAGGGGAGGGGGGGCGGAAGGTTTAGGGACTGTTGGGAAAGAAATTAAAGATGGCGGTTAAGGGTGGGAATTTTAAAGGATCGGAAATATAGTATAGGATGTATGCGGATTCGCGAGTTCTCACCTCTATGTTGGTGCCTGAATCGGGTAGGGATTCTAGAACTGTTAAGGAAAAGCATTCGTCAAATGATAGGTTGTGTGAACTTGCGTGTAAAGGGATAGGAAGAGAAGAGAGTGAGGCAGAATTACATGAGTAACGGTGATTGTTCATTCGGATGGATAATGGGGTAATGCATTCGCCTATGTAGAATGAGGTGCATTGTTTGCACGACAAGAGATAGATAATATTTTTTGAGAGGCAATTAGCGTGGGAACGGGGTGAAGGGACAATGAGGGGATGTGGGGAGAGGGGAGCAGATCTGATTAGGAGACATGTTTTACATCGGGGGCGATTGCAGGTAGGGGAAATATGTGGAAATTTGTCAGGGCGGGGTGTCCCACCACAACAACCCCACATCTGACGCTGGACTCAACCTTTGCACAACCTATTTCCCCGGATCCCACAGACTGAAAACCATTTTTAAAGAACTTTATCCTATATTACATGACAATGACGCGACCACATCCTTACTGCCCCAATGCCCCTCTGTCGCTTACAGACGACCAGCCAATCTCAGAAACCTTCTGAGATCCACCAACCCTTTGACACCCCGCCCTGACAAATTTCCACATATTTCCCCTACCTGCAATCGCCCCCGATGTAAAACATGTCTCCTAATCAGATCTACTCCCCTCTCCCCACATCCCCTCATTGTCCCTTCACCCCGTTCCCACGCTAATTGCCTCTCAAAAAATATTATCTATCTCTTGTCGTGCAAACAATGCACCTCATTCTACATAGGCGAATGCATTACCCCATTATCCATCCGAATGAACAATCACCGTTACTCATGTAATGCTGCTTCACTCTCTTCTCTTCCTATCCCTTTACACGCAAGTTCACACAACCTATCATTTGACGAATGCTTTTCCTTAACAGTTCTAGAATCCCTACCCGATTCAGGCACCAACATAGAGGTGAGAACTCGCGAATCCGCATACAACCTATACTATATTTCCGATCCTTTAAAATTCCCACCCTTAACCGCCATCTTTAATTTCTTTCCCAACAGTCCCTAAACCTTCCGCCCCCCCTCCCCTCCCCAGGCACTCTTCCCTCAAAACCTCTCAGTCTGACCCGAAGAAGGTCTCGGAGTAGGCCGAAAGCTCAAATCATCTACAGTGTGAGTGTTCTTTTACGTGTTATCTGTTTTATTCTGTGTTCTATTGTGCCGTCCAAAAGTTATATATATATATATATATATATATATATATATATTTATTATAGTTATATGTATATATATATGTATACATATATATATATTTATTATAGTTATATATATATATATATATATATATAACTTTTGGACGGCACAATAGAACACAGAATAACACAGATAACACGTAAAAGAACACTCACATTTGAGCTTTCGGCCTACTCCGAGGCCTTCTTCAGTCTGACCTGAAGATAGACGGACGAATGGGTGACGGTTTCTCTGGCAGGATTTGAGGGAGAGGAGTCTCAGGAAAGACTGGAGATCGGTTGCAGTTGGCTTCCAGTCTTTGCGGAATGCGGATCGTTCGTTTGCGAAACCTCTGTAACGTGCCCTCATTACGCTCCGTTATGACACGGTTATTGGAACAGCGCTAGGCCATCAGATTGTGCGTAAAAATGGGTAAAACCGAGCAAGAGACACATGAAATGATTAAGGCAGCTTATGGTGATAACGTGGTGGGGAGATCGAGTGTTTTTGAGCAGAAAAAGTTGTTTCGGGAGGGCAGAGATGTTGAAGACGCCGAACGTTTAGGACGCCCTTTGACCGCATAAAGTGACGAAAATCATTTGAGAGTTTTGTTGAACAGGGATCGAAAAGTATTCGCATGGTTTCTGATAACTTGGAGAACTTGGAATCCCTAAAAGTGATGTGCATGGCCTTGTGACTAAAATCCTGGGCATGAAAAAGTTGCGTGCGAAGTTGGTTTCGTAAGTGCTTTCAGGCGAACAAAAGGAAACTCGCACGCGGATCTGGCAAGACCTCCACGTCCCTACCTTAGCCATCCAGCTCTGATGTTGTCCCACCAGATCTTTTCTTCTTCCCCGACTCAAATCCGTGTGAATAGGGCGTCTCCTCGGCTCGGTGGAAGCATTCCAACAGGCCGTGACGAGTGAGCTTAGCAGCATTCCCGGTGCCGCCTTCCAGAAGGCGTATGAAGAGTTAAAACCTCCCTGGCAGCGATGTTTGGACGCACAAGAGCGCTAATTCAAAGATCTTTGAGTGGTTTCAATACATATTTTTATTTGATCGACTTACTCCTGCTTTTTGGACAAGCTTTGGAAATATATCATCGGCGAGGATCAACTATGACCTTCTTTCCGATTATGCCAGTAGGTCTTCATCTAATTATCACAATCGAATAAAGTAGACGGCTATCATTAATACATATTCAAATATAGCAATCTACCAATTTTGGAGCAATTATGTACTCTGAGCACACCTCTGGTTATGGACCCGTTTACGCCCACGTGTATTTGTCAATCATTGGAATGTTAAAAAAAAATGAAAACGCATTTCAGGAATATAAATTATTTTTTCGTAGCTAAAGAATACAGGTTTTAGTTTATTATGACAATAATGCATGCATTTTTCTCACCATGGCTTCAATTAACTAATTTCAATTCCTTCTTACACATGGCGTAATAATAAGCGTTTTACATTTGTAAGAGATTGTTTTACTTGCTATTTGAAATTCAATTTGTCGGCTATGATAGCCATTTTTTCATCAGACACAAATTCGCTTGCTTAAATTACTTGTCATCGTTAATTCTAAAATCGTAAAATAGTACACCATAGGTCAATTACGAAACTAACTTCATTCATTCAATATCTGTGACGATTTTTAGCTGCAGAAGAATATAGACTGAATTCTTTTAACAAAAAAGGCATAAAATTGGATAAAACACACGTAGACGTCTTTCGGCTGAAGGTAAATGTGATATTTAATTCTACAACTAGATATATTGAGGGTTTCACGAGAAAGTTTGACAGTCAGCCCTATTGGGTGCTATTTTATTTGAAGGTGGTACGAGAGGATTCCAATGTTGCGGTGGCTAGCGTACTAGCTTTCCACCCAGAGGGTCAGGATCCCGACCCCTAATTGAGATGCTTTTTGGAGGGCACTCTGAGTGAGTACATCGTTCGTCAGAAGTGACATTAAACTGCGGACCCCCTGGCACCTTTCGACAGGAGTAGGCTAATGCCAACGCTGGGTTTCTCTCCACCATTATTCCATATCATCCCTACTGGCGCCAATGATCTTAGTTGTCGGTCGCCTCCCCTAAATCGACTACTTCTACTACTAGATGCTACGATAATATAAAATTAATTATTTGCCTAGCAAACTTTTTCTTAGTACCGATTAACGGTTAAATATTGAAGGATATTATTATTATTTAGAAACCAGGAGGGCCCATATGGCGTATTTTGAGGGACGTGGGCGTGTTAAATATTGACTGGAATGTGTGTCTGTGAAGACATGCGCCACATGGACCAACAGCGTGATCAATTTTGTCTTAAAAGCCATGTGAAAAACAGCAATAGGAGGGACCACAACAGAATTCTGGGGAGGAGCGAACCATAACCCCTTTTTCCCTTTCTAAGCTAATTTTTATTCGCAATAAAGTTAAAAAAATAAATAAAATAATAATAATAGAAGTTTAGGCTGACAGTTTCGGAATTTTATTGAGATGAATTTGTGAATTCTGTTATTCGTCACTACCGATTGCGGCACAATTGAAAAACTCCTTCTCACCTCCCTCCTTCCGCGTGCAACTAACACGAACACCACCACTTTGGTGACATTTAGCGTCCCCTGTTATTCATCATTTTTTTCCCCTCATCCCGGGTCCCGAGTTCTAGCGGCCGCCAGAAGAAGTTTGACCGCGAGGCATGGTTGTGATCCCGAAGGAAAATCGAATCGGCGATTCATCTTTCGAACCGATTACGACCAAAGTTACAGGGTTTAATTCCCCCCGGGGACCGTTTGAAAGTTTTTGCTCGACGCTCTCTCTCTCTCACCACCAGCGCTTCACTTTTCGGGTAAGGCACTGTAAACGCTTGCCGGAGGGTGCTTTCACCGTATCAACGGAAGAAGGTGTGTGCCGCATTTTAATCGAGGGATGGAAGAAATGGAGGAGAAGACAAGAGATGGGGAAAGGAATGGCTTTCACGAAAGGGGAGGGGTCAACAGAAGAGGGCAGGGTTTTGTGCCTTGTTTGTCCTTCCGGTTGGCGATGCGTCGGTCGAAATCCAGCGAACACAACGGAAGACACGTACATTTAATCCTTTATTTGCGCGAAACTGTAAAAGTCTGGTGAATTGAATATGGATAGGGAGGGGAGGTAAATGGATGCGCATTGATTGGACGGGATTGGAAATGAGGACTATGAGTTATGGACCTATTTGGGCGCAGAGATATATCCACGAATTTGCTCCTAACAGATCAAAGGCCCTCGCGGAAAGACTGGGACGCTAAGCGAGAGTCACAAAGAGTAGCTATGGTTTTACCATACGTCATCAATTAGATATGAAGAAAAATAGAGATAATTCAGCACTAAATTCAACTGCTATCTTAATTAGAAGACAGTTGCGACTACTTGTATGAGTCTCCATGTTTTGGCACCAACTTCATACGCTATATTTATTTAACCTATCAAGTCATCATCTTCGAGAACAGTCAGTTCTGTTCCAGGAAAACAAAGAATAGCTAAATACTTAAAATCGCAAAGTATTAACGTTGATCATGACAAATGAGTTAGTGACAAAATGTTGGAATAATAAAATGTGTAGTCTCCGACGTAACTATGTGGAACATACACAACATATGGAAATGAAATGAAATTATTGACTCAGTAATTCCACACACTTTATTTAGAAAAACGACTCAGGTTTCGACGTTGATGTGTCATTAGTGAACTAAATGTCTTTTCTATGATCTTAGCTTTCCATTTTAGAAAAAAATGGCAAATAAATAGTTTCCCCTCTGGCCACGCTACTTAATAAAAATACTATTCGATGAAATTAATTGGGTAACTAGCCTCATAATTATTAAACTAAATGATTGACCTTTCCGATTACAATAAAATCTTATATTTGAAAATTAGATATAATCAGTTTGTAAAATTGTTACGATTGATGAGCAGGCAGATCGCGTAGAGCATAGGGCATGAACTGCAACAAAAAGAGGACAACGATATCGGGGTCTTTCATTCCGCTCTAATTGTTGGTCAGTCACTCTAACAGCACTGTCCTCACTTCGCATTTTGGGCCTATTTATTTTTCTACATTCCATTAATTATATAATGTATTCACCAGCGATCGAAAGGAAGGAAAAATAAACTCCACAACGCCCGCTTCTCGCTGGGATTGTCTCTCTTCTTTTATTCGCCCAGAATAATATGCATCGATTTGATCCAAGGGGTCATCACGGTCCGCTCTATTTTTGGACTCCGATTCCTTATTTGGAAGTGCTAAAATTTCCTAAAAAATCAATGGCCAACGAGATAAAAAAATATGCAGCAGGCACGAAAGCTATTTGTCATTATCGCTTCAGCATCGGAAATATTGACCTTTTTATCGCTGGATTGGTCAGCGTAGCTCAGATATCCCTTTTCATTCCACCGCGTCACTCCGAAAGGAGAAGGAAATACGCCCCTGTTCTCATACTACGTATATCTTACTGTGCTGCGTTGCACCAGAGGTGGAATCGACTATTCCGATGTCTTCTTCAACCTTAATGTGCTTTCAAATGGTGAATTGGATTGGGAAGACATAATCTTCCCGTCATCGATCCAATTCCCTTTCGCGGAGATTGCGGTTCTCTGAAAAATGTGGTCGACTGAGGAGTAGCTTTCCTGCGAAAATTCCCGGAACAGATCGATAAACGACTCAACCATAAGGTAATCACGGTTCTCACTTGATGGAGACGAATGATTTGCGACGGAGACACACACACGCATGCATGTATTCAAAAGAACTTATAACCTGAAGAACCTGTATAAGGTCCTAGTAGTGAAGTGCTTCATTTCAAGTACACCTACGTTCTCATAATTCAGAGGAATCTATTTCATATCCAGATCCAATTATTGTTTTCCACAATCAAAATACCTTTCAAAAATAAAAGCATATGTTTCTTAGATTTGTAAATTTTTCATATATTTGGAAAGAAAAATCTTTTCTAACTAAGCCAAGTTATTCTTTCATAATTTTATTATTTATAAGTTATGATTTTATTTGATAAGTTAGTCATTATTAAGTTACAAGAACACAAATAATAGGTCTTCTAAACTACCAATCTGCAGAAATGGGATAATTCGCTGATAACTCGCGAGCTTATCTATTGCAATACACATTTTAAAAGCTTGCAGTGAGAAATGTAGAAAAGTCAAAGTCTGCACACTACCACAGCAGGATGAGTACTGAGTATGGGGACGTTTAGGCCCCAAGAAGATGGCACTAGCACTAGCCACTGCTACGCTAGACCGAAACGTAAGTTACTTTCTTGATAAACCTCGTGTTTTGTTACTCCATGGCTGTTCTTGACCATGAAATGAATTTTGTGCGCAGAAATATGTCTTTCATTGTCCAAATTCATAAGAGTCATCCCATACAAGCTTTACAGGCGTTTTCAAAATTTATTTTTAATATTTTCTGAAGCTTAAAAGTCAAAGATTCTTCTCTGAAGAGAGACCTGGTGTCAGGTTTTCTCTAAGCACTTACCTTCCCCCGATTTTAGTTCCTTACTTTTCGGTTGTGAGATTGACGGGTCCCTGACATAGGAAGAATCCTTGTAAACCCTGAATCAGTGACTGTGTGCGATTCACAAAGGTCGATACACCTGAGTGATTGAGTGATTGCGTGTGTACGGAAGTCCCTTATTTTTCGTTTTGTCATTTCTGTGTGATTGGCGGATCCCAGGCTTAGGAGGGATCCTGGTAAACCCTGAACATGTGAGTACTTGTGAGTAACAAAGGTCCTTGTTTTCGTACGCACCTGAGTGATTGAGTGAATGGGGGAGAGCGTGCGTACAGCCGTGGTATAATTTTGTATTCATCTGTTTGATTGACGGGTCAATGGCATAGGAAGGATCCTTGTAAACTCTGACTGAGTGAGTGTGTGAAATTCACAAAGGTCTAAACACACCCGAGTGATTGAGTGCTGCATGTGTACGTAAATCGTTTCTATTTCACTACATCCTTTCATAATTTTTCATTTATTTGTGTGATTGACGGGTCACTGACATAGGAGGGATTCTTTTAAACCCTGAGTGTATGTGTGAGAGGGACTGTTAATTCTTAACACACCCTAGGGACCGAGTGGTTGTAAGTTTGTTTTATTATTTATTTTGCCTTTTTTGTGTGATTGAGGTATATGTACATATAGGTTTGTGTGATTTAGGTCACTGTTTCTCAAACACACCAAAGTGACCTAGTGTGTGTTCCCTATTTCTCCTCTTGTAATTTTTTTACCTTCTCTTTTTTCGTTCCTTTTTTGTTCTCCTTTTTCTTATCACTTAGTGCCAATCAAGTTTACGGTCTCGGTATTTTTTTTGTTGAAATGGATTCACGACCTACGTTAATTGTACATATTAAAAGCCAAACATAATGCTCAGTACTCTGCTGTCTTCGTAAAAATTCCTTTAAACGGAAGTGTGAGAGGGAAACACGTAGGATTAAATTGAATCCATAGACAGCGTTATCAATGATGAGGGACGTATTTTGCGTTTGCCATGAAAATCTACACTTTTAATGAAAACGAGGGTAATCCAGGAAATTCAAGGGTGTTAAGTGTGTATCCTTCATTGCACTGTTTTTCAATGGGTAAATTTTATAAATCTAAGAGATATCGATCATTTTTGGAGATTGTGTTTAATTTGATAACCTCCGCCCTGTTGATAATCACTGATATTCATGAATATAATCCTTACCAGAATGAAAGCTCTGTATTATAACACGGTATGTTGACATCATAGCCATACAGATTCGTGGGATATAAATGAAACCTTTTAACAACTACCATTTCTGGCATCGAATCAGATACCATAACCCATTTATAATATTAATATTAAGGCAAGTCTTAGTATTCAATTTCACGTAAAAATACATAAACAGACATATCGGACTCAATATTTGAATGGAGTTTAAAAAATAACTGTCGGAACCTTTCAAAAGCGACCCGGAATCTTTGACTTATTAAACACCAAAATCACGAGAAGCAAACTTTTGAGTGTTCTGTTTCGGTTCACTTTTTTGAATGCAAAATTATAAGCAAAATTATATTCGGGTAAATGTTAAGTTGAACATCTCTAGCAGTTATATCCTAATCCGTAAAATTGATGCGCATAAATATGCACTGGTTCATTATATTTTTATTTAGAGATTCCTTTAAAACATTTTTCTAGGGGATTGAAAAAATAATATTCAATTGATTGCATTAACATAATTCCCTAAATATTGCTAATGTAATTTTTTTTCTCAGAATCGAAAAAGAAGGAAATATTTCAATGAATCAAGTTCAGATGAATGTAAAATTAGCAAATATATAAGCCATGAAGAATAACCAGAAAACTATAATAAGTTGTGAAAGTTATTGAGGAGAGATACGCAAAAAAATAAAGTATTCTAGTGAAATCGCTCTTTGTGAAGACTTTTCAATTTGAAGCAACTATTTATATAATCGACCATTCTTCCCTATTCCAACTTTACGGCTTTTCTCTGCAGAATCCTCATATTATTTTTTTCTTAATTTTCCCTTAAGACTCTCTCGGCCTTCCACTTGAAATCCTACATTATAACTTCCATTAAGCCACTTACGGACGCATTGTGCCCACAGATGGGCCCCGTCCATCTCTTCTCTATTTTCCACTCTGAAACGTCCTCAAGCGAAGCTCCACTTACATAGGCATCTATCATTATTAAGTAAAGCGAGTCATTTGTCTTTTCTTCAAGTACTCTCGTAGCTTATCCAGCAAATTTGTCTGCACCTGAGTTTGCTTTGAATGAGTTTTTATTGAATGATGAATTTAAATGTAATCCATAAAAAGGAAACACGAGTTTGCTTTTTATGGATTACATTTAAATTCACTTCTTTTGTGTGTTTCATAGTATGGAATTTGTCCAATTTACTATAATCCCATTCAAAAACCTGGAACATTTTCTGAATGACTACTTGCAACCCTAGGCCATGTTTTCATCCACGATCATTTTATTTCAGCAGGCGTTTCACCCTTTTATATTTTTTACCTTTCATCTGACAAAAATTTCTTTAGCACTTTTCTCCGCCAATATCTTCGATAGATATCATAACCTCCGAATTATTTACTTTTGCGCACACTTGATTTTTCACTTCATTTTATGAGATTTTCCTATTATACTGTTAAATTTTCTGAAGGAAATGATAACTTCCCCCCAATTCTTTTGAGAGAAAAAGTGAATTAGAAGTACGCCTCTCAATAATAATTATAGACCATTTGACAGATATAACGTGTTTATCGACTGTGTGAAATTTCTTTTGCCCGTCGGATAACTATGAAAAAAAAGGAAAGGAAGATAGAATTTCCATGCCCTAATCACATCAGAACTATGAAGTATCTCCTCTAACTTAAGGTTATCTCTGTGCTTTTTAGATTTAAATGTAGAGCCAAATTGAATGGAAGTTTTGTTTGATTTCTTACAGGGTCCTCACATATGGTATCTCTCACAAAAACGTTTGCATATGCCACGAATGCCATTAAGTTGGGATGTTGTGTTTTTTTGTAAGAAAGTCAAGAAAAAACGATATTTTTACTATGAATTATTACTTTCAAATTAGTCAGGTGAAAATTTGACGGATAAAAAGGGAAAATGACATCATTGGACGACAACGAAAAGATAGAATCGCCATTTTGCGTGGTTTTTACTTCATCCTTCCTCCATTTCCAGATGCCTCGTCAACATGGAATGCAATTTATAAATGACGTCACACATTGTCCAATATATTCCACGTACTCTGCATACACAAAATTGGGTCATTATTGATCACTCATATTGAAAGTTCAATGCGCAACTGTGAAATCTTCTCGTTCTCCTCAGTGACCACGCACGAGAGATAAAGTAATAAAAGCATCATGGCGATTTTGTAGCCCGCAACTCGTAGGCTGGAATCCGCATCATTGCGTTTGGAAGTTGAATAAATTACGATAAAAGGAAAACTTCTCAATATTTTTTTAGGAAATGAATATCCCTTTCCTTTGCTAACTTTTAAGAAATTCCTTTGAGGGATGTCGCCGGCGCATGCAAGAGGCCCGACGCAGTCACTCCGGTGCCTCCCGACCCCACCCACGCACAAAGCCGCAATAAAAACTTCCATAAATATATCGTCCTCGGAGTGTGTTCACGATCGGAAAGAAAACTTCCTCGCAGACCATTCCGAACGCTCTACACTCGTAACGATCGAGGTCGACCGGGGGGAGGATTTGGACTCACACCAACTCCTCCCCGAAAACAACTACTCCTACTCGAGAGGAGTGAGGACTCGATTCAAATGGCTTCCCTTGCATTTCTCTTGAATGACCGCGGGTCCGATCGCCTTTATGATCTCGCATGGTACCTCCATCACCGTCGCCGACAACTCCTCAGCTTGCGTGAAAAGGAGGGAACGGCAGAGTGTCAACTCTCAGAGAAAAATAAAGAAACGACACTCCGGCAAGCTCATCAAAAATCTATATTCAGCCCAAAGAAGTTGAATTGAAAAAAATCATTCTATTTATATCATTCATCTCAGGAATAAAAAATCCGACAAAATTTGACAATATGGCAACAAAAACCGATAAAATTATGTGACGTGATACTAAACACTCTTGTCCAAAGATCAATGAACGATTACTCTTTTTTTTGCGTCTAATGTCAGCAGATTAATGGGATTACAAATATAATACCCATCTTGAAAGTCATCTCCCCAAACTTCATCTCAAACGTTCAGTGAGAAAAATGACCGAGCAAATACATTTACACACATGCAGTCCATTTTTTTAACAGAATTCTAGCGTGCTATATTAATTGTTGTATCTTTAGAAATAAAGGAAGGTACACCTTTCACAAAATATTACATATTTACATAAAAATATCATAACACACACACTTCAAAGAACAAAAGTGATTACTTCAAACTACGTCTAACCAAAAAATTTCAAATCATCAATGAACTACATTTGTCTTGAGCCGTATAATTACTTGCTGACTTCTTTACAGACTCCACTTTAACTGGCTCCCAGCCGGAATTTTGCCAAGTGCATACCAGTCTTGATCATCCGTTTACGTACGTGTATTTTTGGAAAGAGTTTGTCCAGTCCACTGTTGTATGGACACAGCCAGAGGAGAATAAATTTCATTGTGACCTAGTTTGCAATGCACGCGCAAGCTTCTTCATCCTTTATTACCGGAAGAGATTGGAGAGGGAAGGTAAAGCTAACTTTTGCCCTAGTCTTGTCACCAGAGTTATGTAGACTCAAGTTTTCAACCTCGATATCTCAAAAACGGCTCGCTGAGTTTTGATGAGAGTCGTATTGAATTAAAGAATGCTTCAATTCACAGCAAAGAAAGAGAAGCATTAATAAAGAATACGCGATTTAATGTTTACATTATAAGAGCGAAATATTTCTATCTTAAAACGGCGGGAGCTCACGCATGAAACATTGCACGCATTGGCACGCATTTACTGCACTGAAATTCCACAATTGTTGAACTTTTTACGTTCTTTTAATATACAGCCCAAGTTCTTAAAGAGGCATTAGCTCATCAATTAATTACATTTTAATGTAAATAAATAAGTTCATGTCATCTCCTTTAGTAGATGAATTCTATCACTTCTCATTCGTAATTAAAATGAATGTTAACTTATTGCCCATCATGGTAGTCATCTCTTCCTTCAAGGTGAGAAGGAATTTACAATATATATATATATATATATATATATATACATAAAATACATATATATACATATGTATATATATGTATATATGTAAATATTTGATTTGAAATGTCTTTAGTGACCTTTTCTGTAACACCTATATGCTGAGTGATATCGCGAACAAAATTCGCGCAGAGCGGAAATCGATTCGTATGCACACGAATACGCACACCAACACACACACATATATATGCATGTATATATATATATACATATATATATATATGTATATATGCATATATATACATATATATATGCATGTGTATATATATACATACATATATATGTATATATACATATATATATAAATGTGTGTGTGTTGGTGTGCGTATTCGTGTGCATACGAATCGATTTCCGCTCTGCGCGAATTTTGTTCGTGATATCACTCAGCATATAGATGTTACAGAAAAGATCACTTAAGACATTTCAAATCAAACATTTACATAAGATAAACTAATAGAGCATGAGTAGCCTATTGTCGTGCTTTGAAATTGTTTCTGTCCTTTAACCTAAAATAAATTAATAAAATTAAAACCTAACATACATTATCCATGATAAGACCATCTATGGGTTATGTATATTACCAATTTTTGACGAACTATTTTTTTTAAACCAAAGCTAACAGTCGAATATACATAATTTCGATGAAGACAGTAGCAGGCACCAAAGCAGGCGACCGGTACTCGAGGCTGAGTGGCAAAGCGGTATAAAATCGCGTTTGACGGCCGATTGGATCGGACAAAGGGACGCCACAAAAGCAACAGCATCGCCAAAGCACAAAGGTTGAGTCTGGGATGATATGCCGACCTTTAGATATCACGGCACTGCAATTTAAATCAAAGTAGCAGGATAGAGAGAGAAAGAGAGAGGGTGTGAACCTAGCGGACGGATTCACCCTTTTACGCTCATCCGAAAGCACGCCTATGGGTATGGGATGGATGGATGTAAGAGTTAATATGAAGATTTATCGATATTAATAATCAAATATTGTTTGAGTGCCAAAACTAAATAATTGAAAGTAATTCAATGAGTGGGTTCAAAGCCATTATGAAAGTAAAAAAAGGTAATGCCTGCTGGAGACTCGAGAGTCGGACATCGCTAATAAAAAAATAATAGCTTTATAGATGTGATGACTTGATATGCAGCACAATGCTGAATTCCATTTGTAATTACAAGTTTTTGATTAGTAAATAACTAAGTTGAGTTTTTATAACTATCATTTTTAAGAAAATTATTGCTAGATTATACATTATAAATATATGTACCCACAAACACACAAAAATATATATAAAAAAAACCTAAAACACAGTAACCATCCCAAAGGTCGGTTTGGCAGGTAATGGTAGAGTTCACCCCAGTACTAAACCCGACGGCGTGTGAAATCCACACATCAGGGTAAGGGGGGCAGTTCCTTTCCCTGTGCTGGATATTGTTTCTCAAAAATATCTGGTAACCAAAATAATACATAAGTTGAGCTGCAGGCGCCCAGATTGGCTTGCCCAGGAATCGAAACCGGGCCCTCCGGTCAATAATCCAACACTCTACCCCCTGAACTACCGCGAACTACAAATATATATATATGTATATATATATATATATACATATATATGTGTGCATATGTATATACATCTATATATATACTATATATATATATATATATATATATATATATATATATATACATATATGTATATATAACTTATTTATTCTTTTAACCTATTTCATGGACAAAATGTATTAAAAGAAAAGTCGTAGAATAAATAGTTTTCAGATGTCCAATTATATTTTTAATTTTGTTAGCAAGAATTGTTTTCAAGTTACTCACTCAATCCTTCATTTGCTATTTTATGGCACACCTTCAGCGTCCAGAGACCTAGAGTAGGACTGCAACTAAATACCTGGTGCAACATTATGGTGAGTTCTTAAAAAATAAAATATCCCTGATACATTACATTGGTGTAATTAGAAATGTTTTAGGCATGAATAACTATAAAGAGATCGGTAGTTGGCAAAACTATGTATTTAGAGTACAAAAGTTTTCACTGTGTGCCCTGCTTTAACCTAAGGTTATAGGAAATTATGAAAAAAAATTGTCACAAAACTTGGAAACACAAAAGAAAGAGTTTCACAAAACAACTCACAATTTTGGTTTTTTAAATATTTCGGCGGCTAGACCGCCTTTCTCATCGGATTGAAGAAAAATGAGAATGGATATATATATATATATATATATATATATATATATATATATATGCGAGTCGCGGTGGTCTAGCGGGTAGAGCGTTGGACTGCTGACCAGAGGGTCCCGGGTTCGATTCCCGGGCAAGGCACTTTGGGCACCTGCAGCTCCACCCAAGCTAGCTGATTTTTCGGGTACCAGGTCTTCCTGGGAAACCATAAGCGGTACAGGGAAAGGAACTGGCCCCCCTACCCTGATGTGTGAATATTCACACGCCGTTGGGCTTGGTACATGGGTGAGCTCTACCATCACCTACTAAACCGACCTTCGGGTTGATTACTGTGTTTATGGTTTTATATATATATATATATATATATATATATATATATATATATATATATTCATATATATATATTCATATAATGGATGGATTTCTTACGTAAAAACCTGCGACTCCTCCTGTTCATGAAACGCAAACAAACACATGTGGCAACTACACAGGTTATCAGGAAGTAACCGTTTATATTTTAGCAAGTTTTCTTGGGAATAAGAGGACGCATTTTTTTATCGAAGGTTATATAATTAGTGGACTTGTCTAACCGTTTAGTCTTATAAGAATATATTTTTCTTAATTTTATAATTACGATAAAGCTATTCGCAAGGAGTTAGTTTTAAGAAATGATCAAAACATCATCAATATTCTTCCTGAACTAAACAGATTGGTGAAGTCTAAAATTTTTGCAAAAGTTCTGCAGAGTACGAGAAAAATTCATGATCAAACAAAGAATTGAAAGCATTTGTAAATTTAGTCACAGCTGTGCAATATAAGTCAACGAAGATAATATAACCAAAGTTTGGGTTATTTTAAATTATACATTTTGTGTGGTTACTTGCGTAGAAATATTAAGTATGCGTGTTTGAACTCGGAGAGAAAAACTGTAATTGGGGAAGAAAGCATCAAGAGTCCAGACTACACATCGGCAACAGATGGGAAGCCGTGTGATGTGAATTGGATGAATGGCACCAATTCAAGTTTTGTTTGGTCTTAGTTCATTTCTTAAGCCTATGGGAATCCATATACGGATTCATGTACAGTGAATGTTTCCCAAATGACCACTACGTTTTATATTCATATTTCCGCAGAGTTCTGTTGAGAATTATTCAAAATACTCCGAAGGAAATTTTTTTTAATTAAGCGCTCAAATATTGTCCATCCATCAGGTCGCGAGAAGCACTACGGTTGCTATCTCGGATTTTATACAACATGAATACAGTTCGTAATTGCATATTCAGAATGAGAAATATGAAATAAAATAGAGAATAAGTTATATTTATATCCGTTCTCACAACCTTCTGAAAAGTGTTGGATATGACATCAAATATGACTGGAATTACTGGACTGGGATAAGTTCTATACTGAAATATATTACCATCACTCTAGTGTCGGAATATTCCGAGTGCTAATGTCTATCTGAAACAAGTCACGATGGAAGATGGATTCTCTCTTTAATATTTTCCTATAATACGGGTGATAAAAAGTAACCAAATTTCCAGATTGTAAGTGGGAACACAAGAACGGAAATGCTGGGATGAGAACATATTTTACACAAACTCCTATTTGTAATCACAGTGAACATAGTTAATCACCAACTTAAGAACGCTCTATGTGCCTGTAATCTGACGAAATACAGAAGTAGGAGAGGAGATTTCGTATATTTCGACTCATCACTGGAATTGAAGAAATACCAAGTAACCTGGAATATATACGATTTCAATACATATGTGCAATGCAAGTTGCATAACCAAACGGATATTTACTCGCCATGAGTTTAATGGTGTTTTCAATTCGGCACTACGAAATATGGGAGCGGTTTACAAAGGTAAGCGTTATATAACAGCATGATAATATTTTATTGGGAAATTAGAGTTCATTAAAGACGCTAATTATGCATAACAGAATTAATTTCTCTTTCTTTTCTCCATCCTATTTGATAGTAAGATATATGATATTTCTCGTTTTCAATCTCACCTGGAGATTTTTTTTCGATTAGCAAATTAAATTAAGAATGCAATTCGTTTATTATATTCGTAACGATAAGCTGTTATTTTCCGTTTTGGAAAAATATAAACTTATCGCATTATCTATGTCCCCATATAGTACCTAATATATTTATTCTTAATAAATCCGCATGACACAACTAATACAATGGTAGCCAATGCTAACCCGCCCAAGTACTTTCATATATTTAACCCATTGAGGAAGTCCCGTATTTTCAGGTTGAAAAATATGAAACAGCGCAGGTCGCCGAGACTATAATAACATCATGATAAAAGTTGAACCATCGTAAGTTGCCCACAATTTCCCAAGTGATAACTAATTCACAAACTTTCCCAGGTCCTCACGGTCGATAGGCGCCGGGAGGCCAGTTTACGTTTCATTAGCAACAATATACATCAACCGTTCCCTTTGCTCCGCAGAAATCTTAAACAAGAAATAATGATCCTATTCATACTAAAATTCCCACTTCAAAATTGCTAAATATTTCATTACGCTACATTGAAAGCCCAATACTTAGCAGAATCTTAATAAATGCTTGAATTATTCAAAATGACACGTTGTTATGTCAAAGATGAGCAAAAGGTAAATAATCCGATCATTTCAACCTTTTATCACATGATTTTGTGTCTAGTATTCTAGGAAATGCATTGAATTATTACCGATAGCTGTTATGATGCAATGAAATTACATTTGTTGTTTATGATTTATAATAATAATGTGGACACGCACTCCTAATTACGTCATATCTTCGTCATTAAGATTTGATGGGAAAATGCTACCGTGCACATCTTGTATAGTCTGACAAATTTGCTGGAATTCCTCACTCATTACAGAATATTATGCTCATATTTTTAATATGGCTTTCATTATTAATACGATAAACAAAAGAACTCGACAAAGGTGAAATAATTAACAATGCTGCTAACATTTTACGTTCCATGCCTTTGCCTTCTGGATGTGCATACGGCAGAGTGATTAGCGACCCCTGGAACAGGCGAGACAATCCACGATACCGTCGTGAGTGTCGCGCGGTGATGATTTCCGCCAGTGCAATTGTCTCCTGACCTACATCAGGGATGTGAAGGGGAGAGAGGGGACACTCGGCGCCGGGGGAGAGAGAGGAGGTACCCCCCGTCCCCTCGGGCGTCTCCCCTCCCCCGAGAGCATCCCCCCCGCCGCCACCTCCCCCCCCCCCCGAGGGCGACATAGGCGCCTCCCCGTGGCCCCTTCAATAATTAATCAGCGCTCTGGCACATCTCCCGCGACCCCTTATATGCTGCCTCCACCCCCCGCCATCCCCTCCACACCCACCCACACCCACGAGGAATGGTGCTGGTGCGCTTGTTCACCCTTCTATCCACCCCCACCTGGCCGTGAAACCCCCACCCGCCTAACCCCATCCCTCCACTGACTCTCTCTGTCTCTCTCCTAACGGCTAAACAGACCGGAAAAGCTTTGGCTTTGCCCATAAAGTGTGTATTTTTCATGCTCGTGAAAACTGTAATACCCTGGCCACTCGTATGCTATAACAAATATCGAAGACTCATATCCAGCTCCAGGTTTAGATACATATTTTGAAATGTAATGGGTTCAGTTCGCCTTGGGTGGTTTGGTTGAAAGTGGCTGAAGTACCGTCACGTAAATGCCCTCTAATACCAACAGCGTGTGCCTGGGGAACTCGTAGGAGACCACGGACCAATGAATAACGTACGACTATCATATAGTGTCAATATGCTATCAACATTGCCTTAAATCTACGCATTGTTTGGGTACAGAGGACCGGTTTTTGCACTGGATGTTCTTCGCAGCACTGTAAAAAACTCTTCATAGAGGAATAAATATCTTCCTTCGGGAACTTGATGGTCTCAATTATAACCAAATAAATAAGTATGCTACATTTATGTGCAACTTTTCATAATGTTTCAAACATCGGTACTTAAAGCTGTGTGAACAGTACGTATTATAGCCAAAAGTCCCAATAATTTTGTCTCTAACTCATTGAAAAAGTTAGATAGACCTGTTCTTATCCTCTGGAAAGAGTTAACAACATTGATAAATGTGCTCTAATGAGCTTTTATGTGGGATTAAATACGCAATTAGAAACTATTACATTAAGTCAGGGGAATCATTAATTATACTTTAAGTAAATATTGATCTCTACTATCACTTTCAATGGTATATCCGGTAATATGACGAGAAAATAGTTAATTATTGAGAAACTATATTAAATGTAATAGTAGGATAATTATATTACACGGAATTAAAGAAATTATTAAGAGCCGCTTCCTTCCGTTGTGGCTGAAACGATTGAACGTTAATAGATGTTTCATCTAAAAGTATCTTTAGATTTTCATTAAAAAAAGACGAACGAAGGAAGACTATATATTTTTTTAAATGTATATTTTAATTTTGCGCGGTTGTATTTCTAGAAAATGTTATCATTCAAAAAAAGATTTATTTGGACAACAGGTGATTCCAGGTAAACACATGTATTTGAGAAATTCACTGACAGGCAATTTAGCGCTTCTTTTAAAAACCGTAATCAGGCTTGAGGTCTACAAAGTATCTTCTTTCGAAGCTTTAAATATCGTCCTTTAGAGGATATTTAGGGTAAATTCGAAAGGCTCTGGACCAAAAGCGTACTATAAATAAAAAGTTCACCCTATTTTTTTCTTTGTTTATAAAAAATGAAATTTTGTCTTTATAACGTAGTGTTATGTCATTTATTAATTAAAATATTTGGTATTAAAGTAAAGATTGACCTTGCAAAATTGAGCGGAGAAACGATTACCGCTACTTTTAAAAAATATTGAATGGCCAAATAGAAAATATGCTCAATTGAAGTAGTAAGCGGACATACGTTATATATTCTGTTTATATATTTTACAAGATATCCACTTCAGTTATAGGTGAGGCAATATAGAGCAATTTAAGCAAATTAATACAGCATTCTAAAAGGTTGTCAGTTTTAGGACAAAACATTTCACCAAATCAGGCAGCGTATAAAATTCTGAACAATATTGGATAGTATAAAATGAATGTCTTAAATTAACTTCGCCTTGAAATTTATCTGTAAGAATAACAATTTCAAGTTTGTAGGACAATCATAACATTATTATCATTCAGGACCTTTCAAATTTCACATTCATTCAGCAAAATATTTCCAATGATTAAGATATACTTAAATAACTGAGATTTAATCGTTTTTACACAATTTCATTAAGGACAACGAAGCTTTATATTTTATTGTCATAAATCCACTTTATCTCTATTTCAGATAATTTTTATTTTGTTTAACGTCTTCTTTAAGGGGACAAATACAAGTAATTCTAAGGAAATGCTCCACGTTCCGTAGTCATTCCCTCCCTAGGCCATTCGCCTCCTCCTTTTCTTCTCTCTTCCTGCATCTCCCCATCCGACGCTCCTCTCCACTCTTATCTGCACCATTGCCTTGTGTTCACTTCCCCGCAGCCTCCCTCCCTACGAAGGAGCGAGAGAAGTCAGGCGAATAGCATTATTAACAGCATTGGACCGTTGAAACCCCTATAATCTCCTTTCTGATTTCCCTTAGAGTCCCCTTTGGCAATGCTCTTCAAGAAACGCGCCTTTCCCTCCGTCCGATGATCTCGCACTCTACCTCCACACTCCCCCCCCAATCCCACCCTTTGCACGCAAATTGCATTTCTACACTCAACCACGCACGTCCTCTCCCAACCGTAGCTTTGCATTTGCCTGAGATCGTTTCGCAAAGATCGCATTCTTCCAAGTCTTAAGAAAATACCTCCGGGCTTGGGGCTAGACTAGATGAACCGAGTGATTTATATAAGACAGGAACATTTAATTGCTATATTGCAATCGAGTGTTCAGAGTATGATGGGGGTAACCTGACAAAAATACCTACCTTGCTTTTGGAGTAAGCGAGGTAGGTATTTTGGCAGCGTAAAGGGAGAAGGAAATTATATGCACCTGAAGAACGTTTCATCATATTACAGGTTTATTGCAAGGTTACGCGCCGCTTAGAGGAGTAATACCTAAAATTCTGAGGAAACACATTTTTGTTTAGCAGTTGTGGAGTAGAGTTTTATATTCTTGCGCCATTTTCTGTCTCGGGGCAGTAATCATTAAAATTGTTAAGTAGATTAATTTACTATGCCAGGCAGATAATAAAATGTAGTAATCACTTAATATCATGTTCAACTGATGTTATGAGAGCAAAACAAGGCAAGCAAAGCAGAGCAAAGCTAAACAAGCTGAGACAAGAAATGTTGTTCGCCAACGATAGATTTTCTCTCCAGTTAAGTGCAGCTATTAATCTGACGCTTTATTTGATACTGAAACGTCAATGCAGTTCGTCGATTCAGTCGATGACAGTTAAATTCACCCGTGGACCTATGTTGTCTTACGCAATCGTGCAGGAAAATCAACAGCTGGTAACAACTTATGGCGAAATAACTGATTTCTTCGATTTTCTGACAGTTATACTCAGCTATTTTATAAATATATAAAATACTGATCTAATCTCTCCGATGAGCTAAAGATTAGTTGGATAGATGCCACAAAAATTGTCAACGCTTCTGTCAAATTTCAATTCAGATCAACGCTTAAATATCGGTGTTCAGATAGTTCCTATGTCTCCGACGACTGAGTTCAAGTCGCGCCATAAACTCTATTCTGAATACCTATTACATAAAAACAGAGTAACCAATCCATAAATCTGATTCATATTCACGAATTAGATCCTTCCGACCAGCGCCCGTTTAATCGGGTCAGCTCCTAGACACGGTTCATTCTTCACGAATGAAGACGAATGCTTTGCTCAGGATTTCCTATCAGATCGATGCCATATTTCACATCTCTAGAAAAAGAGGTAGTTGCGCAGAACTTAAAGAGCACGAATATAAAATCATGAAACACAACTAATAAAACTCCCTCCATTGCAATCCCTCTCCCACTGTAGCCACCTATATCCACTTTAACTGAATGTGTGTGAGTCCATAAGAAAGGGAGGGGTGGGATATGGAAGTGCGAAAGAGCTGAGGGATACCATCCCCTGACTCCTCAAGACGAGAGTCCCGAGGCGTGAAATATGGCGATAATCTTCCAGGGTTCCCAGAGTGAAGAACCGTGTAGCGCGCAGGAGTCCTTCGTTCCTGTCGCCGGCAGGGGAGGCTCATCACTCCTTCCTTTCCGCTCTTTGATGTCGCCCAGCAACAGATGCACAAACACACACACATACACACACACGCGCGCGCACACACAAACACACACACACACATATATACATACACATACATATATACATTCAGACACGGAAGTGTTAAATACAAAACTTAGACAGCAACACATAAAAGGAACACTCACACGTTTTTTCTTGATAATTTCGACGGAATTGTACTCCGTCTGCCTCGGAACATTAGTTAGACATATCTATTTCCTCGTGAATGAATGTTTGTTCGCCATATGGCGGGTTTTCGTGTTTGAACGTTTGTATATATATTAGATATGCACATGGTATATATGTGTATATATATGTATGTAAATACCCACTAATGCACACACACATGATGCATATCGCCCGCCTCGCGTCACGGCGAGCAAAAGCCGTGACGCGAGGCGTGTATATGCATCGCCTCAACGCTCGTGCCCCCGTCTCGTCCTTTCTTCCCTGCCAGGTTCATCGACATCGCGCCGCACGAAAAAGAGCACTTCCGTATCCCTCGCCCTCCCCCACCACCACCCGCAATCTTTCCCCCTTCCTCTCCCTCCCCTCAAGGCACTGCGAGAAATACCCCGGCGATGAGAGCGCAACCTGTCACGTGGGTCCCTCTTACCGAACTGAAGTAGTTTTTGAGCTGCCCTTGAATCCACGTCGATGCCACCGTGTTCTTTGGAAAACATTTTTGAGACAATAATAACAGAAGTGAAGACTGCACTAAATCGTTTTCAAGTAGAAAATTGTAATAGTTATCGCCTCTGTTATCATGGAAAAGTTCCACCACATCACACCAGAATCTGTAAATTACTTTTGAGGCACTTAATCCAATTTCAAAAATGTGCTCACACTAAGTGATCCTAATATTGTGTTTGATATTCCTTCGTAAATGAGATCAATGTATATCGCGTTGATTTCTGTGTCCCCGGAATAAACGCAAATGGATTAGTTCTTCTGGGTCACGGGACCTAAGTGATTCCACAATGTCCCGCGGTGTGGTCTGCAACCCAGCAGATCACCTCATCTACTCTCTCGTCATGTTGAGTTATTTAATGGTTAAACAGAACTAATGATTTTCAGAGTTCAAATCTGCTACTGTCACAAGATTTATGTCTTAAACTCTCTCAAAATTTGAAACATGAAGCTTCTTCTAAGACCGTCCGATTTAGTAGTCTACTGTCGGCCATGGACCAAAAAAACGACTCTTTCCAATTTACGAATAAGTCACTCAAGGACTGGTGCACGATCTAAATTATTATTACTCTTCAAGAGTAACGATTGATCTATTTCCACATTTCTCTTCGTTTTAAATCCCGCTTTTGCCTTTCAAGTCTATGATGCAAATGTCCCTCGTGACCTTATTCCAGTCCATCTCCGTGATTACAGCATTTCGGTGAAGCATACTCGTAACCCGAAGAATAAAAAAATGAGATCCACGATGAGATAGATGTGACGACTTTTGAAAGCAATTTCCAGTTCAAATTCTTTTCTTTTCTTCGCAGTATTTGCATCTCCATTAGATCTCTTTAACGAGAGAGAGCGTCATTTGATGCTTTCCTTTACGCTCAAAATAATAATTCCTCGACTATTAATGAAGCTAACTGTTTCTAAGTTTTCTTCTTACAGAAGATGAAAATGTTTATTCATTATCATAAAAATTAATTTTCTATACTCTTATATTCTAACTGTTGCACACTACACATTATCCTCCTTTTAATAATATAAAAATTAATATTTCCAGCCAAAACAAAAAAGACAAATTCAATATTTCAATAGGAACATGACTTTTTCTAATTTAATTTAGACTTTTAAAACCCATGTTAACGACCTACCAAATAATTTAATTTCCGAAGTAAGATTCCTTGCCTATGACTGCATTATGTACAGATGAATAGAACAAGCCCGATACACCAAAACGACAAAGATCGCCTCGATCTGAATGGATTATAAAAAATAATGCAGGCATTAATTTAAACAAGATCATGCATATATTAAAAAAAATACAACAGAATATTTATAAATTTCAAGAAACTGTAACAGTAACTTTAACGGAGTCACCCGCTATGTGTGCATTATAATGCAACCATTTCAGAGAGTAAAAATCCCGGTCAAGGCGAATGATTTTTACTCTCTGAAATGGTTGCATTATTAGAATATTTATACTTTCTTTGGAAATATAATCCAATTTAGCAGCAGTAATTCCAAATATTCTTTCACTTAACTAGGGAACTTAAATGGGAATTTCAAGTGGAAAATTTAACGCGGAAGTCATTTAAAGTGCTTCAATGGGTAATGAGAAATTCAAAAGAAAGAAGCGTAGCCACAAAAAAGCACATAAGGTCCCATTTACTAATTAACCTGGGTCGCGGTAGTGCAGAGGGTAGAGCGTTGGACTACTGACCGGTGGACCCTGGTTCGACTCGCGGAAAAGGCACTCTGGGCACCTGCCCCACCCAAGCTATGTGATTTTTCGAGTATCAGATCTTCCTGGGAACCATAACCGGCACAGGGAAAGGAACTTCCCCCCCCCGACCCTGATGTGTGAATTTCACACGCCGTCGGGTTTTGTATTGGGTGAACTTTGCCATCACCTACCAAACCGACCTTCGGGTTGATTACTGTGTTTATGGTTTATACTAGTTAACAATGACGAAGAGTGGAAAGATTTAAGGAAGGAAACAGAAAAACAGAATTTTATGAGAAGAAACGGCCAAATTTTAAAACAACAAAGAGAAAAAAGTTATAATTTTTAAACGGAAGCATTATGGAATAGAACCAGCTACCTGCAGAGTTGTTTCAGCACGTTCTATCAAATGTTGGGAGTTATAAGAATAGGTGTAAGGGTACAAAATGAACAAAGGACTGGCTAATGAAATGGACTGGGTAATGAGCTTTACCATGTCTGTGTGTGGCAATGGAGAATAAGTGATGTGGACCTAGTGAGGAGTTGGACTGTGATATTAAGGGATGTTCGTGGATGCGTGATTGCGGACGGTGCGTAATGCTAGGCCATTTGTGATGGTATTACTTTGTATTTTCCTTAATTACTCTTGTTTTGGCTTGGTTTTGATGTATTTAATTATTGTTTGAATGATTTATTATTTATTAATTTTAATTTAATTATTTTTTGATAATGACGGACTTGTGTGTCACCTGGAAATGTCTGTATGGATACATATTTTTAATAATAATAATTAAAACAACAAAGTTATACAATTGATATAATCTTAACCGTAAAGATTAACTAAGAGTGGCTGGGGTGGAATGTATTTTTCTTAGCTATTTTAACAATATAATTATGTTTAGCAGAGTGTCTGGATCTTGTTATTGTTTTTCTCAAAGGAAATATATAAGTAAATATATATTTTGGCGTTATTTATTAGTAAAAGCTTTCAAAGTATTCTCCACTGTAAGGAAATCCATCTTGTATATACACATACGCAGACATTTCAGCATATATTTTTCCCGCCCTGTGTCAAGAGCTCCACCCTAGAATACACATACAACTTACAATACCCGTGGCCCGGAAAATATTGTTTGCTCCTCATATTATGGAAACCATTAAAAAGTATGCCATCATGTTATATGTAAGTTATCACTGTGATTGTTAAGAATTGAATTAATTTCCGAGGACGTTAATTCTTTTACTTAACTGTATATATCTGGATAATTTCCGTAGGCATTCGAGGTTGAATCCGAATATTCTTAATGTACATTTATTTATTTAACATTAATCCGTAAACAGCCTTTTTGGCCTAAAAATTGGATTATCTAATACAAAAATAACAACGACAAATTTAAACATCCAAGATCTAGTGGAGGAAAACTCACCACGGTGGTGAATATGTTCAAGAATTGTTTTAACAAATTATAAATTTTGCTGATAACTTCCTGAAATCTTTTGATACATCTATTCACACAAGAAGGTCAGCCATTTTTTCCAAAATAAAAACTCCTGCAACATATCTGTATCGTTGTGAAATTGTATCTATTCAAAATACGAAAGCGTTTCCTACTAGAGTAGATAAAAACGGTATTTTAATTTAATAGAGTTACACAGGTGCCTTAGTAAAGCAAACCTGTGACAAATTGTGCCGGAAATATGTATTTGATAGTAGGAATCTAAAAATAGAGGAAATTATGAAACTATTCCATTAGTGATACTACACCACACGGGCACAAACTTGAAACGTGGTCCTCTCCGTTCTCTTGCGAGTATCCAAGAGCATATTTCATATGTCTAAACCAGTTAAAAATGTTCTGTGAAAATATACTTCAATCGAGTACTTACTTGCGTGACAGAATATGAAAGACCATATTAGCAAAAACAGCATTGAGTAAAGAGAAATATTATGCATATGAAATCTTAGGAGTGAAAACCAACCCAGGTGTCAGTGAACCGAGTGGTTTCATTTTATTATCCAGGTGTGAGGGTAAAAGTACTTGGTATGAAAGACAATATTATTTTAAACGATTATAATTGTCGAATTAGAATCGATTTCTGAAGGGGTCAATGGAGAATATCTAATTGAGTAGAGATAAAACGATCGCTTTATAATTTTACCCTCAAGTGGAAATCAATTGAGCCTGCCAAATTTAAAACTGTCCCTTCATAATTTCAAACTTACCACCAACTTGAAAAACACCCTGGAACCAACCATCTATTACTCTGACCACTCACCACTCTTCCACCACCTTATATATCGCCAATTATTTTCTTTTATTGATGTACTGCCGGATGCTCCCTCATATATACGTATCCCTCTCTCCGTCCCAACAGTCAATCCCAAATGGCTTGCTTCTCCTAAAATGTCGTATACCGTCTACCATGCAGCTTCCATCCCGCCATTAGCATCAAAGAACGACCAAAAATCCTTTCCCTACGGATGAAAACCGCCGCCGTGCCTTCCATTTCCTAATTACTACGTCCTTAAACACACCGCTATCCACTATCAACCGTCTGACGACACTATCTTTGTCGCAAAGGTCGAAATTCATTCACAAACCGCAAGTAGCATTGAGGTGTAAAACTCGCAGGATGGCATATCTCTGGCTAATTAAAGATTTTTCAACCGCCCAATGAACAGCAACAGCACTAACAATCACATCCTTTCTTGTATTGATGCACGGACCTTCCTCTCTCCTTCCTTTGTCCTCACGCTTCTTCGAAGGCAATACTCAAAAACATATATGATCGTTGAAAAGTTAAATACATCTCGTAAATGTGTGTATTGTATTGTGTGTATATATATATGTGTGTGTGTGTATATATAATTTTTGTACTGCACAATATAACACAGAATAAAACAGATAACACGTAAAAGGACACTCACACTGTAGATGATTTGAGCTTTCGGCCTAATCCGAGGCCTTCTTCAGGTCAGACTGGTGTGTGTATATATATACACACACACATACATACATACATTCATGGTTCGCAAAAAAGTACTGTCGAGTAGCTCGATGCTAGCGTAAATTGTAGCGAACGATTGAACAGCGATATGCCGTCAAATTTTCTGTTGGACTGGAAATCGGGTACGGAGACGTGAAGCATGATTCGCCACGTGATCAAGGATGAAGACATGTCACTAACTGCATTTTTTAAGCAAAAGAAGGTCGATGTAGTGTGGAGGACGACCCCGCGATGGATGGCCGTCGACGTCAAGCAACGACGACAACGTGCAAAGTGTGCGGGAAGTATTGAATTAAGACCGTAGATTAAGTATTCGCATGATTGCAGATCGCATTGGCATTGATACAGTGCACAGAGTTTTTACTGAAAATTGGTGATGCCATATATTTGCGCTAAATTCTTCCCGAAGACCATGACGGACGGTCAAGAGCAGCGAGTGCGAGTGCGAGTGCTTCTACTTGCGAAGACCTGTAATGGCATCGCGACGATTCCCCAAACCCGTTACGGTCCCGACTTGACGCCACTAGACTATTTCCTATTCCCAAAATTGAAATCCTCCCTCAAAAAACCCCACAATGGGACCCTAAGTCCCGTCAAAGAATCTTGCACGCGTACCCTTAAGGACCTTCCGGAATCCGCCCACCAGGGAGCCTTCGAGTCGTGGAAAAGCCTCTGGCTAAAGTGAGTCGACGCTCAAAGGATGTACTTTGAGGAATTTTGAGGCAGCGTAGTAATAGTATCTGAAGTAAATATATTTTTGGCGAAACTTTTCCCAATACCTTTTATACAAATCTTGTATAACAGTTCTGTCCAGAAACTACTCCGTCCTTTTTCGGAATGGTCATCAGCTGCCTTGTCGCATTCTCATTCATCTCGTCAACAGACTGAAATTTGTGCCCTTTTGGCTTATGTTTCAGGGTCATAGCCGTAGGCCTATGACTCATCTTCAGTTGTGACCTTTTTCTAGGAAACCTGGGTTTTTGTTGAAGCAAGTCCCCTGTAACTGTAGCACGGAATTCTAGACGCTAACTAAGTAAAATAGAATGGCAGTTGATGACCATTCCGATAAAAATGGCTCTGCCAATTATTTTTACAGGTGAAAGAGACGCTGGGATAAGTGTGTGAGGTCCATGGGGAGTACTTTGAATGGGGCTAGGGCCTCTTTGTTCTAAGTAAGCAAATCTTCTCATAATATTGCATAACTGGATCCATTTCAGACAGACCTCGAATAAAGTTTATTCATTTATTCTCTTTGATAAGTAGGCTGAGTTTAAGTATACTATATAAAACAACTCAGACTAAGAAGAAGTAAAAGTTTTTGTTGATTAACTTAAAACTCATTCTTAAACTTTGAAATATATTTAAATCATGATTGTTGGATAGTTTTTTTTCTGAGCAGAAAGTATTTTGTTTAAAGCAATGTCTAAATGAACTTATTGCTTCATGTTCGCCAGTGGTAAAAATGGCTGAGGATTTGTTCCTACTTTGAACGCAAATTATAGCGTATTGAAGGATTTCATGCCACATCCAATAGATGTATTAGTAATGGGATTCTTTAAGAGGGAGCTAAAGGATGGACTTTGAAACGTAATCGACAACTTCGTGGCCTTCTGAAGACCACACAACATAAATAACTTTCAGCCCACACTATTTTCACCTTAGGGTCATCATTCCTTTCAACCTCCACCATGCTTTCCCGTTTTTCCTCCTTCTTTCGTACCCAAAATTCTCTTCTCTGCCAAAGCTTTCAACGTCCCATTACCTCTTTATATTTTTCCCTCCATTTCAAATACCTATTTATCCTTCCTTCCCCCTTCCAACGTCATCCAACAAATTGCTTTCTTCCCCTTCACACACATCACCTCAAATCTCGTTCGTTTGCCCTCATTTCGTTCTATCTTAGTTTCTTCATATTTCTTTATGTCCCATTTCAATAACTGCAAAGAGCAGATTTTCGAGTCATACAATGAATGCTACGCTCCAAAATATCACTAGTGACGCATGGGAAACCATTACCGGTAGAAGCGGCTTCCACCATTTCAAGAAGGGAACTCTCCGAGGCTGAAGACGTAGAGCTCTCTTTACCTGATTGAGAGCTTTTAAATTTTCTAGATTTTTCGACCCTCGCATATGGCTTCTGGTTTCTTTCCTCTGCTTAAATGGAGAGAAAATGCTCCACCCAATTCTTAGTTTGGTCGTCACGAGTGACCAATTAGATTCCCGTATTATTCTGTTCCTAGAGTTTATTTATTTATTATCGACTTAATTGGGCGAGGTTGAGACTAAATAGTCCCTTCTTCCACCTAACCCTTACATTACATACATTACATTGAAGACAATTACATGCAGCCAAGCCCTGGATGGAGAAAAATCCACCCAGACGGGAATCGAACCCGTGACCTCTCAGTTGGTAGACGAGGACGTTACCCCGCCGCCATCGGGGCCGGCAGTTCCGCATGCCTAGAAAATTTCTTCACGAATTCCAAGTAAATGGTGCCCGCATGTATCAGATATAATAAAGTAGGAACTTGGGGGGGGGGGGTTGGGCAATGGTAAATGATATCAATTCAGGATAATGGGTGTTTCAACAATGCAATGAGATGTGAAAAGTCACAGCATTGCGACCAATGTTGTAGCATCCCAGGGAATTTTTTTCTTTAAATCATTACTTAGAAGACTGTTGATACACTGATTTAAAGACTAAAGGAAAATGTGTCTCCGGAACTATTAAAATAGAGTAGTGGGGGCCGTAATTATCGGTGAGAGATTTCTTACGAAGATGGACGAAATTTAAAAAAAAGGACGCAAGATCAAAAAGGTTTTTCAATTAAATATATGCATAAAGCATATTTTTGTAATGCTTTCGACTATGAAAAACACTAAAACTTTTTTGGCTAATCTAAGTCTAATATTAATTCAGGATAATAAGAATCATTGGGACCAAAGACAATCTGGAATCCAATCGGGATTTGTGGCATCGAAATTTCGAACTTGAGACTAAGAGTTCTCGTGATTTCTCAAATTCTCTATGGGGCATGTGAAATAACTAAAATCAACAGCAAACACCAACAACAAAGGCCAAAAATAACATAAACACCAATGTCACCGAAACCGTTATTTTTGGCAAGAATGTCTTTCGACAAATTTGCTATTATGATTATTTTTTTCCTAACAGGGAAAATCAATGTATCCATAAGATATTTCTTCGGGTTCTCTCTCCCTGAGCATATTAAGGGTGGCGTAACAGGGATGGATGGAAGTAAATAATTAGTTATATAGAAATATTTCGGTGGAAATTTGGATATAAAATTTCCTAATGTCACTTCTATAAAAAAAATAAATTCTGTTCGATGACAAACACCAATAGTTTCATTGGTCGGTTGAGCAAAAATAGCGGAACTCTTCCACCTCGTACTGGGTGTTTTGATAAATATAGCTCATACTTGAAATTTGCTCATTTAATCCTTTTCAGTCACGAGTAAATATGACTGATTATTGAGCTACTCCATTTACCGCATAAATATTACGCCCTGGATAAAATGATGCTAAAAACATCATTAACGCTGTTGAAGGCATGACTGTCCAAGGTATTTAATATTAATTTCAATAAACACAGGTACTTGATCATTTTTTTCTTTCTTTTCCTTCTAATAACTCCAGTTTTCATTGATTGCAGCTGTTATTAGAGGTGGCGACTAACAGTTGACGTCATTTTCTTTAGAGATGTTCCTCGACACATCCCTGAGGTTTTCCTTCTTCTGTGTGGTGTCAAATACTTAAGTTCTTCCCGTTTTTCTTCATTATTTTTCCCTACCGACCAGTGTGCAACCGGAAACTGATCTCGTCAATGTCATTCGAGAAGGCTCACAATTTGTCTCTTTTTTTCCAGATTTCAGAAGTGAATTCTTCTCGCCCCATCCTTACATTTTTATTACAAACCGCAATGATAGCTCATTTCTTCCGGCGAAAATTTTTTTTAACATTTATCAATATCGACAAAATTTACGTCTTTTGTATGCTGTTAAATGTATTTCTACTCAACATCTCTCTTTCTCTCGTTCTTCCAGGATAGTCCGTCCAGGAGCGGTCGCCTGTCCGCGCGCATGACGCCGCGACACTTCCCTATTTTCCGCTCGAACTCTCCTTCCACCCCTCTTGGCCACAACCCCTTCCCTTCACTCCCTCACCCCAGACAACTCCACCTCTCCATCCCCCTCCCCACCGCGGCCGCGAAATGCTGCAATCGATATCCTTTTTATGAAGTTTATTCCTGGCTTTAAGACTTTTTATTGTCCTGTGTGCAGCGAGTTTTTCCCAGTGGCGGTGGAGCCTGAATCATTTTAACATTTAGAATGAGTCGGCGAAAATTATATGACGACACTGGGAGATAGCTTTTTAATGGACGCGTGAATGCGAAAGTTAAACGGCGGTTAAACGCGACGCCGTCATTGAAACACCAGAGTCGACTGTCATGGACTGATTGCCATTTATTGTCCGAAAGCTCGTTTGGCGAGCGCGTTCCATTCGCGCCTATGCTCAATAGTTTTGTGCGCTTGTCCATCTGTTTCGAACCACGCAAAAATCATAGTCCTATCACATGACTGCGAAAAATATTGTCATTCTATTTTACTTGTGGTATTTTATCCTATTTGTGGTCAACGGCAGGGCGTCATTTTTAGAAGAAATAAGTCAAATGCTAATTAGGTGAAAACCAAGCACTCGATTCTGAAAGATAAACAACACATTCAATAACCTCCAAAAAACAAACTTAAACATCACATAAAACATTTCACCAGATTACATTGTAAATATTAAACGCTAAAATTGTTGAAACAAAGTGCAAGCAGCTGCTATAAGTCATTAAAGAAATATAAATAAAGGAACAAAGTTTTGTCCTCACAAATATCGGTCTTTGTGTTTCTAAGCTAAATTCTGATTACCTACCTATACAGCAGTGATTGCCGAGGTCATGATGGGATCGAAAGACATTTTTTGTGGCATTAGACTCAAGTTCCATTTTTCTAGTTTAAACCATAAAGTTCTAAAAGACAACATAAAATACTATAAGGTTTAAGATCGAAGAGTTTGCAGATTGACCTGTGACAATCAAAAGGCTCCAGATCAACATACCTAGTAAGCATTATCTTCAATTATCAAGGATTTGTTCTAAACCGATAATATGACACTGAATAAGCAACGGTCAATAACAACGACCCCCTTGATAAAACAAAATATCTGCCTGTGTACATATCAATATTAATATATATATATACATATATATATATATATATATATATATATATATATATTCATTCAAATTGAAATAGAGATAAGGAAAATGGTAAAGGAACACATATAAAGGACAAACACAACAGAGTTGTTGTGTTCATGTCCCGGTCGAGGAAAATATTTTTTACATTCGTGATCTGCTCACATCCGCCATCCCCACCTCTGTTGTGTTTGTCCTTTATATGTGTTCCTTTACCATTTTCCTTATCTCTATTTCAATTTGAATGAATATTTATTCGCCATATGGCGGTATTTCGTGTTTGAATGTGTATATATATATATATATATATATATATATATATATATATATATATAAAATGGTGGAAAACGTAATGCTACGATATGGAAAGTTTACAGAAGAAGGGTGAAATTGGTGCTCTATACAGCAAGGTTAAGTTATTATCGGGAAGTAAGAAGGCAAGATCTGTGCTAACAGTTAAAGATAAGTGGATTAAGATAATAGCTGAATCAGAAAAAATCCAAGAGAGATGTAAGGAATATATAAGAACACTGTATGGTAAAGAACTTAGGCCAACAAGGTTAGAAATAGAAAATGAACATGACGTAGAAAAAGATAGCTTAGGTCCAGGCATACTCGACGAGGAAATAGAAAGGACATTAAATGAGATGAAAGCAAATAAGGCCGTGGGGTGGACAATATTCCTGTAGGACTCTTGAAATGTTTAGGAAAATGTCTCCCTATATGGACTGATTCGTAGTCTCCATGAGGAAGGAATCTAGACGGAAGATTTAGTGAGATCGGTGTTAGTTCCAATTCCAAAAAAGGTAAAGGCTACATCATGTAAGGGTTACAGAACAATAAGTTTGATATCCCACCCAGCTAAAGTTATTCTCAGGATCATCAACAAAAGGATAGAGAGTAAGGCAAATGATTACTTAGGGGAAGATCAGTTTGGGTTTAGGAAAGGAAGAGGTACGCGTGATGCCATTGCAGTAAGGAAATCACTAATTGAGAGGAATATAGAATACAACCAGGATGTTTTTGCCTGTTTTGTAGATTTCGAAAAAGCGTTTGATAGAGTGAATTGCGAAAAATTAATACGTGTATTGCAGAAAATAGGAATGGATTGGAGGGACAGGACACTGATCCGCAACCTGTACATGTCTCATACTACTCAGGTGAGAGTGGGGAACGGAGAGTCCGGATGGGCAGTGTTAGGAAGAGGTGTAAGGCAGGGTTGCCCATTGTCACCGGTGCTGTTCAACGTATGTGTGGAGGAAATGATTATAGAGGCTTGGGAAGAATTGAAGGTAGGAATGAAAGCCGGAGGGGAATTTGTAAAATCGATTAGGTTTGCTGACGACCAAACATTAGTTGCTCAGTCAGCCAAGGGGTTGCAAGCATTGCTGATTGAATTGGAGGTTCAGTGCGATAAATATGGGATAAGAATCAATATTAATAAAACAAAGGTTATGCAATTTTCAGAAAGGAAAAGGCTGCCAAGCATTAAAACAGGAGGGCAAAAACTAGGGCAGATAGAACATTTTACATAATTCGAAAGTATTTTGGACCAATACGGTCAAAGTGGCAGGGACGTAAGGAGAAGAATTGCGCTAGGCAAGGAGGCTTTCTCAAGGAGGTGGGAGTTGATGACGGGGACGTTGAGTAGGGATGTTAAGACAAGACTCGTAAAAACTCTGATATGGAGCGTAGCTATGTACGGCGCGGAAACGTGGTCGCTGAAGCAGGAGGATAGACGTAGATTGGAGGCTTTTGAAATGTGGGTGTGGAGAAAAATGGAGAAGGTGAAATGGACCGAAAGGAAAACAAATGAGGAAGTACTGGAGATCGTGGGTGGTGAGGAGAGGGGTTTGTTGAGAGAAATCCTATTGAGGCAGGAAAAATGGATGAAAGGCGCATTGAGCGGTAGTGGAATGTTGAAGAGGGTAATAGAGGGGAGAATGTTGGGCAAGCGAGGAAAGGGCAGGAATAGGATAGGGATGTTGGATGGGATGAAGGGAGGAAATAAGTACACATAGATGAAAAGGGACCTGATGTAGATAGGTTGCTGGATTGGGTTTTGTTTGGAGTTACAAAATGTTTATTTGATAGTTGTGTCCATCCAAAAACCTACCTTAACCGGTAGGTTACCTAATAATACATATATATATATATAAATCCACTGATAGTCACAACAAACACAGCAACCAAAACATACAAAAGAGGGACTCACTGGTTCTCGAATTTTCGGTGGTCCGGGACCACCGAAAATTCGAGAACCAGTGAGTCCCTCTTTTGTGTTTTGGTTTCTGTGTTTGTTGTGACTATCAGTGGATTTACATTACACGTTTGTGGGTTTTCCAAAAAAGTGTCAATATATATATATATATATATATATATATATATATATATATATATATATATATATATATATATATATATATATATATATGTATACATACGTGGGCGTCTGAAAAGTTTCCGACTCAGAAAATTTCAGAAAAAATGTCTTGTATCTTTGTTAGGTCGGAAACTTTTCAGACCACCCTTGTATATATGTATTACATATTTATTATATATATACACATGCAGATATTTTTTTTATCAAGAGATTTTAGGTCAACTGTCAGTTGATATTTATATACATAAATGGAAAAATTTAGGAAGCCAAAGGAAAGCCCTTGGTGCTTTTACCGCGGTCGGTTCTCTCAGAAAGGCCGTTAATCATTCCTCACAGACATGCGGATTCGCTTTTTGGTAATACCATACAATGCAATGGATTGCTTGCATGAGGATATCATCCTGATGTCTCTCATCTATGATTCTGCCCGTGGACAAAAAGAATGACTAGCAATCGTGGAAAGTGAAAAATTGAGTATTTAAATCTCTGTAAGTGCCGAAATCTATTTAATTTTCTATCCGCGTGGTCCTTAATGATTCCCCAGGTGTCGGAAGTTAGCGCGAGCCCTTTGGGTATTCACAATTCCCCAGAGCCCTTAGTGATCTAAATACCGTTCTTTGATTTACACTTGTCAGGATGGGCTCCGAAGAGATCGCTATGGTTATGATTTGAAAGTGATTTGAGAATGGGAAATAACAGCATTCCTTTATTTTTTCTTTGCTCTTACCTGCTACATACCCAATTTACTCCAACGCGGATCTTTATATCATTGTTATCCCCAGGAAAGGTTGAAGGATATAGTTTATCCAGAGTAATAGACCGCTTCTATGAGGTTAACTTATTTAATTTCGTATTTTATTATTAATGCCTCATATATTACTTAATGGTAATTTAAATTTTCAATGACTGTGGATTTGAAGAACTTCATTCAAATTCTTATATTTTTACCGGCTTGAAAATGTCTCTCGGTAGATAAGGTGTTATCCACAGTCTATGTAGCTATATTAATTTGTTTACGGAGTAATCTATTGGTACACACAAGGAAAAAAGAGGAATTATCTTAATGTGACAGAAAGACTTCCTTTGAGCTCACTCCAACAATGAATACATGTCCATTTTGTATGCGACAGGATGAATTCATAATTAAGCAAAATTATTTATAATTTCCATTAATGGCTAACCGTAAAGACTGGATGAGAGTAAAATTTTCATCATCTTTTTCCAACATTTAATGCTTTAGCTTCTCATGATGTTCGCGAAACAATTTACAAACGAACAGATAACTCCAGCGAAGCGCGAAAAACCTGCCTGACTGCTACCAGACGCGTTCAAGACGCTCTTAAATTAATTTCACGTTCATTCGAAAGCAGACGAATAATCACGCTTCAATTTGCCCCTTAACTGAACTTGCATTTTACAATAACGTGTCCGCTACGCTTGTGCATTGAGCTATTATTCATTAATGTATATATTTAACTAAGCCATTAATTCCAAATATATATTAGAAAATAAATACAGCATGGAAAAAAGAGAGGTGAGAATCAAGAATTTAGTAGTGTTATTTTATTTTGATTGCCATTAAGCTATCCAGGCATAGTTTGAGCTACCAACGCATGAATAAAGCATCCCCACTTATCCTATTTACCATATCACGCTAAGTCTAACAAGTGAAAGTTAATTCGGCGGGGATGTGTTCCTAAGCCGACCTTTATGCTGACCAAAAACCCCGTTCTTAGGATCCTGAGGAAATGCTTCTCGAGCGAGAGAGGGGATAGGGGGAGCAGGGGAGGGAGGGATGGAGAGATAGGGAAAAAGAGAGAGAGAGAAAGCGGCCACAGTTATTATCGAGTTGATCGATTCCGTCGAATGCAGAGGCCGTCCAAGTGACACGCACGCACGCTGTATCGAAATGAATTATCGCGCTGCGGGGCCCGGGACATGCAAAATGCAGGGCCGCACTCTCTCCCCACACGCCCCGGGCGATCCTGCCCCGCGGTCAATAATTGAAAAGTTGCGCGCGAGACAATTAACCCGCGCAACAATGAGCGGAAATGACATTCCATGACTCTTGCGGAAGGTTGGTATGTTTGCGGGGGGTAGGAGTGGGGGTAGGGGGTTGGAGAATAAAGGGGGGGAGGCAAAATCGAGAGCCTCATTCGACGGAACGCTCAGGCCGACGGCGGAATAGGCCGTGGGGGTAGGGAGAGGGAGGAAGGGGTGTGGTGAGGTGGGTTGGTGGGGGAAGGGGGAACGGAAAGACCAAAAATGGAGCGGGCCACACCACTCTCGGGGCTCTCTCGTCGAGGGAAATGTTTTCAACGCTTAAGACGCGCGAAAACTCTTGAGGCGGTGCGACGTCACGATTATCGACGCAGTGCTGTCTTTTGTGGATAGTCTTGGCGGAGGGCTGACGCCAGAATTGCTGGTTACTACACGCCGTCCGACCAATTAAAGGTCACTGCGTCATTCATTCATCCGCCCTCCCGCCAACCAATCCACCTTTGGTCTCCCGTCGGATTTGCATGAAATATGTATAAAGGTGTTTTATTTTTAATATTACAAAGCCCTGCCGGATTTATTTACTTCTATCACTTTATCCTTCTAATTAATTGCTGATATTTTATTCCCACCTTCACCACGTACGTAGTTCGGCTAATTAAAGGTATATTGCGGAGAGAAGAGAAAACTTCGGAGGAAATAACCCCTCTCCCCTGTACCGCTGCGGCAGAATTGGATTTTCGATTTGGAGACGGCCGAATTGGATATTTTACAGCTTGCTTTTGAGAGTTATTGAGGTTCCTTATTCCAGCCGCCATACCAGTTTCGCTTAAGCTAACAAATCAGTAACTTGGATAAACAATCGGCCCTCGGAAGGCCGAAGAGGTCAGCATATTAGTCGTCGTGCAAATAAAAAGTTATGTACTTGTAAGCCAATAGCTACTATTGTCCTACTCAAACAATATCGACTGAATCAACTCAGCGTCTTATAAATAATTGCTAAGATATTTATCTACAAATTATTTACGCTACAGTATTTAATTACTTCACGGTAAAATCTAATTATTACATCTCGGAGACCCATGAGAATAAAATCCTTACTTAAAGATCGTTTGCGTGCCATTAAATGTTGTGAACAGCTTCTCGCAAATAGGCTTTGGATCTTATACAAAAAACTTATAGTACAAACGGGGTAAAGTTGCCTCATCTCAACTGGGATTAAAGATGATATATGTTTGCTAGCAATTTCTTTCACTTTCACCGTTAATTAGCAAGCGCAAGCAGAGTTTTAGCAATAATTTTTTTGTCTATGACCAATTATAGAAAAATACGTATTTTACTGAAATTTTCCAACTGCATCAATGTGGAGAAAAATATTATTTGCACTTTTGAATTAAGGATTATTATTTAAGTTTAAAGGTTGTAATTGATAGGAATTTCAGCAACTATAAATATTGGTTATGTACTGTGGGAACTTGAAGTTTATTGAAAAGGTGAATTAATGAAATATGCTCTGAAAATCTTGTAAGCATGTGCAACTTAATGGGTGAGTGCCGCCGGTTACTGTAAATGTATTAAAATGTGTTATTCCATCCATCCATAATTTTCCTGATGTGAATTAGTGTATTCTATAACAGTTTGTTTAAAATAAACATTAGGCTGTTACCAAAACATATTTTTTACTATCTTGAAATCGACGTTACCTCTAATTGTTCAGCGTGCATCAATTTGCACTTGCCTTTAGCTTAAATTTTTTCCCAAATATTGCTGTTATTTTTAAAAATCATAATTTCAGTAATTTATTTGACTCGAGAAAAAAGACAACCTATGATAGAAGGCATACAGGCAGAATGTACATGGCAGAATGGAAACCTAGAGCAGAATAATTCAGATACATGAGGTGCTCCGAATGGAGCGAATCACAAATGAGGAAGCCCTAAGAAGAGTTAAGAGGGGGAAAAAGGTTTCCCAAGAGAAGACGATTAGATTGGGCAAAATCTAAGGCAAAGAGGTTCTCTCACAGTACCAATAGGAAGAAGAATTCATGGAGTGAAATAAGAAAGATATCTGGAGAATAACAAGAGTTGTATACATTTGAATACATGAAATTTGAGAAGAGAATAAATTGGAAAGATTTAAGTATTCTATTCTAGCTACTCCAAAAGTAACTGCTTTTGTCTCTTCATTTAATCTTTCACTCTTGATTTAAAGAGAGTTCGCTCAAGGGGATCCTCGGAAATGAAATATCTTCCTCGGGCGGCTCAACGCCTAGCTAGCAACTCAATTGGGAGGATGCAGAATACCCCGGCTCCATCAGGTTCATTCCATCAGATCGCCAGCAGAAAGTTCACAGGTCCTCAAGCTCCGTGTCAATGATCTCTCTTCCTTTTCCATTGGTCCCTCAAAAAATACACCCGACAAAACACCCTAGTTCCGTTCGAAGATATCATTACCATTACCAGCAGCTGACAGTAAAGGGATTTATTTTATAACAGGATTTGAGGAAGCTCGTTCGTCTGTTCTTCTTTCTGTTAGACTGTTCACGTCTTCATGCTATTCATCCTTTTAAGAACTTCGCTATCCGTTTCAAGTGTGTGCCACGATATCAAGGTTTCGCCATTCTGAAAATATCCACTACGAAGAATTCATACATACGCAAAACTGGCGGGGATGTTGGGCCCCTAATCTTACTGATTTTCCCCTAGGTGACCTCAAAGGCAATTATTCTCATCTCTAATCATCAGAGGAAAAAATTTCATGATAAAACCTCCCCGTTTTACAATCTGTTGCTCTAATCTTGAATTTATTATCCAACTAACCACAGTATTCTGGAGCTGGGTTTGCGATATGCTTTTTTCTTACTCCAGGTGAAAGAAAATGTTTTACATTTACGCCAGAGGCTATCATAACATTTTTTTTATAAAAATAGGTTCTCACCGCTGCGCTTGTTGTAATTTT